>CAUYRT010004600.1:0-11067 GCA_963574885.1 Lepilemur ruficaudatus
AAATCAGCTCACTACAAATTGTGACTGTAAACATTGTACTATAAATGCTTTGTAGTTTTCCCCCAATAAAAAAAAAAAGATACAAAAAAAATATATAGAGTACATGTAATAGGAATAAAATTATATTAAGATAAAAAAAAAAAGAATGGATGGACAGGCACCACATGTACTCACCAGCCAATTGGTATTAGCTGATCAACACCTAAGTGGACACACAGGACCAACATTTATTGGGTATCGGGCAGACGGGAGGGGGGAGGAGGGGATGGGTATATACATACATAATGAGTGCGATGTGCACCGTCTGGGGGATGGTCAGGCTTGAGGCTCTGACTGGAGTGGGGAGGGGGGCAAGGGCAATGTACGTAACCTTAACATTCATACCCCCATAATATGCTGCAATAAAAAGAAAAAAATAAAATAAAATAAAATAAAATAAATCCCTCAATGACTCTGGAAAACAAGTTGGCAGTTCCTTTAAAAACTAAACATGCAACTACCATATGACCCGATGATGACACTCTTAGGCATTTATTCAGTTGCAATGAAAACTTTTGTTCACACATATATCCATATACAAATGTTCATAGTATCTTTATTCATAATAGCCAAAAAGTGGAGACAACTCAGTGGATGAATGATTAAATAAACCTTGGTATATCCGTGCTATGTAATATTACTCTGTAATGAAAAGAAACAAATTATTGATACATGCAACAACTTGGATGTTGAAAAAAGCCAATCCCAAAGGTTATATACTGTAAAATTCCATACATATAACACTTTTGAGATGAAAAAATTGTAGAAATGGAGAACAGATTAGGGTTGCCAGGGTTTAGGGATGGGAATGAGGGTGGGAGGGACATGGATATGACTATGCAAGTGCAACACAAGAAATTCTTGTAGTGATGGACCTGTTCTGTATCTTGATGGTGGTGGTGAATACATCACTCCACACCAGTGATAAAATTGCATAGAACATATACACACACATACATATACACAGAGAGAAGTGAATACAAGGAAAATGAGAAATTGGAATAAGATCCATGGATTATGTCAATGTCAATATGCTGGTTGTGATATTGCATTACAATGTTGCATGATGTTAACATTGGAGGAAACTGGGTATGGAGTACACAGGATTTCTCTTCTTATAACTATATGTGAATCTACAATTATCTCAAAATAACAAGATTGATTTTTCAGAAATCATCCAAAATCTTCCCATCACATTGAGAGTAACATCACATTGCTTGCCCTGGCTTACAGAGCCCTACATGACCTGGGTCCTTCAAATCTCCCTGAGCTCATCTATTGCCACACTCCCATCCTGCTTCTTAAGAGAAGCACCGTTATAGCCTTATTGTTTCCTCTTGTTGAAATGCTTTTCCTCTAATCTCTGAAGAACTGGTTCCTTCTTACCACTCAGTTCTCATTCTGTTACCTTCTCAGGGAGGCTTTTTCTGACCACACAATCTAAACAGTCACCTAGCCACCCTGTTACATCATCCTGTATTAATTAGCACTGTGGCATGCTATGCGTTATTTTGTGTTCATTTTTTTCATGTTGTTTGTATTTGTTTCCCTCCACTAGTAAGTAAGTACTTAGGAGCTAAGATGTTGTATTATTCTCTGCTGTATTTCTACAAGCTAGAACAGCATCAGATACATGGTAGGTGCCCAATAAATGTTTACTGAGTGGATACAGACAACCATGAATAACAAGCTGTGGAGAGAGATCTTATTCAATACCTACTCATGCTCTGCTTGGCATTCAAGGCCTACACTTACCCCTGTCGGTTCAGAGTCTCCATCCAGATATTATTTCTTAGTGTTTTAATGCAAGTCTCAATATCAGTAGGATAGTCCAGATGTGAAGGAGTCAAGAATCCAGAGAAAAGATACATTCCATAGATGGACAGAAGAATGGGGAAGAACTCAGGTGTAGGTGGTACTAGAAAGATGTACAAGATGGAAATGCCAGGTAAATTCAGCAAGCACGGACTGACCTCCCTGCATGCCAGGCACCGTGCTATGCACTGTAGAGATAAGAGATAAGGTCACTCTAGTTTCAAGCTCCTAGATGGGTGCTAATGACTCTACCTGAGAGGGCTACAGGGAAGGGCATCATCTGGGTGACCTGATAGGTGGCTAGACAACCTGAGCAGAGTGGTCAGAGCTAAGATGATAACCACTGGGAAAATAATGTAGTCAGGGACCAACCCGATGGTCCCCATTCTTCTTTAACTAGAGCAAGTCCATTTTGACCTGTATCACTTACTGGGCTTCTCATATCAACACATGATCCCATAGTCAAAAAGTGTTTGAAACCACTGTGTGTAAGACAGACCCAGATTTTGAGCTAACTTAGCAGCAAAAGAAAGAATTTTGAAAACATTCTGTCATTTCAAGACAATATTTGCTTTAAACCTTTCTCACTTCTGTCTTTAAGAAACAGATAAACAGAAACAATGCACTGACATTCTCATTTTCAAGTCCCCAGTGGGTTTTATTGTCACAGTCACCTGAGGTTATCAAGTTGCTTCTTTCACAATTGCCGGCCAGGCGAGGCCCGGCACAGGCTATCGGAGGCTTCACACATCCTGCTCCAACCAGAAGAGAGCTGTCTCATTCTTTGGAACAGAACAGAGGCTGGGTATTGATTTCTACATCAGCAACAGGGTATAACTCTTGTGCTTTCAGCCTAAGGGCCCTGGAAGCTCCAGGAATTTTTCAGAGGAAGGCATCCCTCTTTCTCTTGGACTGAGGATGTTTGTTCCCATGATTTCTCAGATCTGCAGTGGGAGGCACCATTCATGAGCTGAAAGGCCATACTGCCAGAAAAAACCAGGGTGGCATGTGTTTACCAAATCCCATACCCTCATCTGCCACCATGCTATGGACTTTACCAGGATTAGCCATTCTGATTCACTAATTGACTAGATTAAATTCAGGGGAAAAAATGCTAACTTCTAAGATATGTATAAAGTTCCAAAGTTTAACGTACAACATTCCAGTCTATTCTGATATGGTCCTCCTAGCAGGGAACCTCCTTTATATAAGGGAGAAGGCAGGGATTTTCATACTCATTTTACAGATGAGAAAATTGATTTAACAAAGTATTTAGAAAAATGAGAATAGAATTCCTAGTTCTTGGAGCTCTCTCCAGTTTATTGTTCATCTCCCATAAAAATCATTTGACTTTTTTCCCTGGAATTAAGAATTATTTGTACCAAACTAATCAAATTTATAATTTCCTTTCATCAAAGCCAACTTTAACCCATATTTAGTAAAATTTAAGTGGAAACGGGCCCTTGTCTTGGTATAAATCTCTATTTCTCAAATCTGCACTTTTCCATAAGACCAGTCTGAACAGCTAGTTCTTCCATTCCAAAGACCCTATCAATATTGGGAAACATCTATCAATCTCTCCCGATATAAAGGTTACAAATACAGTTTGCATGTAAATAATTTTACATAGTAAGAATAATAATTATGAATCATTTATCTAATGGTTCTTTTCTGTATTTCCACATAAGTCATGTTATTTGACTCTTACAACATAGTGAAGTAGATATTAGTAGCTTATTATACAGAAAAATAGATAAAGTGAGCTATAAAAAATTAGTTAAATCACATGAGATGGCACACCTTATGAAGGGTAGATCTGAATGCCAGCAGCTTTACTGGCCTCTAAAATCTATTGTCTTACCCCCATATCATGGTGCTCAAGCACATAGGCTAAGGAGGAAGAACGTGTGTTCTGCAAAAATGAAGCTGTCCAATTCTCCTTTCTTTCTACAAACATATCCTGAGCATCTGTTATATGCCCAATATTAGTCTACTCACTAGGGTCATAGCAGTAAATTAAAAAAGACAAAGTCTTCACTTTCTTGAAGCCTCTAAATGCTAATATTAATAGTTTATGAATAATTTTTATTCCTTACTATCTACTCTGCCCCACGAAAAGAAAATAAGACCTCTTTACATATACATATCACAAAATGAAAAACTATACTTACAGTCATACTGAAATGTGAAGGCAGTACTTCTTGATCTTTTTATCCCACAGTGTTAGTTTAATACCTGACTGACCACTCCCATTCACTACTGTGACACAGACAAACAAGGCTGGGGGTCTGTACAATTCCATGCATGTTAGCTGTATCTTAATTGCTTTTCCTCTTTCTCAAGAGATCATTGCAGAATGCAAGAAAGGTTCTATTATTACAGGATAACCATGAATCCATAGGTAATTATTTGCAAGCTTCAATAGTTTAGAAATGATAACAAATTTTTTGCAACTGACCTTACAAGTGAGGTACATTTGAGATACTATATTCAGGGACAAGCTATTATCATCAGAATCTTGTAAGATTCCTGCCCTGAAGAAAGGAGTTACTTACTAATTCATCATAAACCATATATATTCTATCACGGTCTTATATATCATATACATTGGCTGCCAGTGTGGAAATGTATGTCACTTTCAGTATAAATTGTTTAAATTCCTCAACTTAGCACACAATTAGCAATTTGAGAGGTCAGAAATGGCCTTCCAAATAAGAAAGGAGAAGAGGGAATTGGGAGGCTTGGAAACTCTTCCTCCAACCTTGCAGGTTTGCCTTCAGCCAGCCTTACATATGATTCATAGCAGAAAGGAGCATAATAGCAGTGACTGAAGTTCTCCAAGGCTCCATCTTTTTATAGTCCACAGCATGTGGTAATCAAAAATCTTGAATTAAGAAAAGCAGTGATGTCATTGAAGTTAAGAGATGTGCCCTCAGCTGTAAAGTTTGAGAACCTACCTGAGTCATATTCCCTACATGAAACAGAATTCATTATGTATATTCAAATGAAGATAATTTAGGAACTGCTTACAGGAGTATTGGCATAGTTTGGGGAACAAATCAAAGACGGTAGGACAATGAGAAACTAATGTAAAGATATGAACATCCCTAAAGCCAAAGCTAGGATGCTCCAGGAACCCAGTGACAGCTGGAGTCATGGAGGAAAAGTCTCCTGAGAAAACTGGCAGGATGCAGCTTTTGCCTAAAATAGGGCACCAAGGCAGGGAGGGAGTCAGGAGATACACACTTACGACATATACTTCACACATATTTCTCTTCTACAGTTCAGCATATTGCCATTGCAACTCGTTCACCAAATCCAAAAATTAGCCAGCTGGCAAAGGGGTCTGGGTGATGCAGTCTGCAAGGATCAAATTTGCAGAGCACAGAGTATGGCAGAAAGGGGTGAAGAACAGAACTGGGGGTACAAATGAATAAAGAGAGGTGGAGTTTACCCATTCTTCTGGCCCTTTCTCAAGCCAACCTCCCTCACTCTCTATATCCCTCTTCTGATTTATTGGCCTTCTCAGCAACCACTCGTTTCTAACTCAGAGCCTTTGCGCATGCTAATCCTTCTTCCTCAAATTCCTTCTTCTGGTCCCTCTTTATGTATATGGCTTCTCCTTCCCCTTTGAAGCCCCACTTAAACACCATTTCCCAGACAGATTTCTGGAGACCTCAAGATTTCAGAGTCCTAATCTATAAAGGGTACTAAACATCACTCAAAATGGAATGAGATGAAGACAAATTGGATTTACCAAAGTCCTCTCAAGTATGTTATATGGAACTGGTGGTCCAGATGAAATCCAATAGTACTGATCATCTGAAACCAAGTTGTGTCTAAACTCCCTTGTAAGAGGGTGAGTTTGGTTAACTGCAGGATTTCTGTTATACTGAATGGGGCATGCAATTTAGGGCTAGAACTGAATCATTCTGAACAGCCACCACTGCCCCCCACCAACACATACTCTCCTGCAAATACCTGTTGAACAAATGCTTTCACAATTATTCACCTGGGGCTTCCACATCAATAGGTTACTCACATGTCTAAACCCAGCTGGGAATTAGCTATATCTGCTATGTGCCGCTTTAATGTCCCTCACTTCTTCACGGTTAAAATGTATCACATGTGTAATGATGACTTCCCTAGCCCAGTAATGTAAGAGTCAGCCTTGTTCATGCTTGTTCAATACTGTATAATGCTTAGCTCATGGCCAGGAACTTCCTAGGTAGGTCTTCAAAAATTACATTGAATAAATAAAAGAATTAGTCCAGCATACACACACATACACACACACACACACACACACACAGGATCAAAGAAGTGAGATTGCATTTTATTCTGTGCTGATGAGACACCATTTTCAATTTTGATTTCAATTCTAGGTATCTTCGTTTTAAGGGATACCTTAACTAATCAGAGTCCTCCTAAGTAGGTTGTAAGGACTTTGAAAGTTCTGGAAGTCATCTGAAACTATTGCAGTAGACTTCTGGCTCTCTCCAAATCTCTTTCTTAAATGCTGCTTCTTTTCTAAATAGTGTCAGATTCATTTACACAGAAGGGCAGATTTTTTTAACTGTAATAAGTAGTTTAGTCATTTGTATGTGTATACTATGCCTACCACTTGTTATCCCAATCATGAGATTTTGAGATTGTGAAGGTTTGCATGACCTGACAGAAGAGAATAAGAGATAATGAAATTTACAGCTTAAAGCCAAAAGCTCACATTTTTACAAGTTTATTTAAAGAGATTATGTAACCAAAGCAATGCATATGTTCATCATAAAGGCACAGGTACAAACCAATGCACTCTATTAAACCCTTACCTTAAATAAATAAAATAAAACACAAAAAGTAAAAATAAGGAAACATGAAAGAAAGAACCACCATGTTCAATAGCTTTATATGGCAGAGGATAGTACCTAGAATTTCATCTTTTTCCAAAGAAAGGGCCATTTCCCAAACTAAACTCCAAGAAAGAAAAATATACTTAATTTCAAAGGCATTTCCTCCTTTTGTGCTGGCAGGACACACTCCTATAGCAAGTCTGTGTCTAAAAATTGAGTTTATATTGATGCATCTTAAGAGCATGCAGTGATAGTTCTGATTAGATCACTAGCTGCAAATGAGAATGCAGATGGAAACTGTGTTTTATGCACTGTAAACATGCTGTACTCTGAGGCTTAAAGGTCTCGGGGATGCCACACTGAGAAGTATGTGCATGCCTTTTCTCCTTCCATTTTGGCCTATAGTTAGAGAGTCCATGCTAATATCATTTCCCATTACCTGAGAAAGAAATTAAAAGTCAGAAACAATTTAAATTACTTGAATCCTCTCTCAGGAGAGGAATTTGTATACCTCAGAAATGAATGTGGCTCTTTGATGCGAAATGCTTATTTGCTGTTGACAGCTTTTTAGTGAAAAAGATAGAAATCAGATTGAATTTCGACAGCGAGAAATTGAGAGCTTGTTCTGCCAGCAGGAGGCTGAAGCCTCTAATTTTACCTCTGCGAAACAAAGATGAACCAAGAATATAATCTACCTGCTTTTCAAAAACAAAACATAAAAATTCTCCGTGTAGCTGGCTTCAAAGTAAGAAAAATTGCACACAGGGCCAGCTCTGTTCTATCCGTCTTGGTATTAAAATAATAGCTGGACTGTATTCAAAAGCAGATAGAATAGATTCCAAATTCCATTATACTCTCTATTCTGAACTTTTCATTTGAACAATGAAGTCCACAGTAACCCCATCAAACTTCCTTAAACCAAAGGTCTGACAATCCCTGAATACCAAAATATCTCTAACATACAAAATTAAATTCTATTCTACACGCAAAATATTGATCGCCAAAGATAAGTTTTTGCAACAGTGGCAATACACAGATAGCTTTCATTAGACTCCAGTAAGTTCCTAATTATATATAATAAATCCAAACAGACGAGACTTGTTTTGTAATAGAAATAAAATTTGGCTTTGGTGAGGCTGTCAGATTCTACAAAGACATTTAGTTTTCCAACATGCAGATCTGAGACAGCAGCAATGTTTATAAATTTCACATGCCAAATGAAGCTTGAGGGGGAGAAATGTCATAACAATTTTCCAAGTTAGTATATTATGGTGTGGAAGAGACTTTTGCTAATAGAGATTTTTAACATCGGTGATATCTATTTCCAATACCATGACCCTTTGTGCATTATCCCAGGAAGAAATAGGGTAGATATTATTATAGACTCAAAAGAGGGTTTTATCAGGTAACATTTCCTGGGCTCTCTTTTCCCCTCCTAACAGAACAAAGAAAGAAAGAAAATAATAACAAAAACTGCTACTATTACGAAGCTGCCAGACAAGAAAGTATGTGATTTTTTTTTCAGGGGACAAAATTAATCAAATATAAAAGTAAATAGAATGAAAGGAAGCAGCAGAGTATGTAAAACAAAAATTCAATGTAGTTATAAGGATATTAAGAGGAAAGGACTGCACAACTATAGACAAATGTAGATGTTATATTTGATTGAGAAATGAAAAGTGTTACAGATTATAATACATAACTGTTTTAGCAAGCCTAAATTAACCATTTACTTTCAACAATTTTAAAATAAATTAATTCCTTGCATATTTACACACTAGCACTACATGCCAGCCTAGCTACAGGAAATAACTGAAGTCTTAGTGAGCTTGTTAGTTCAAAATAATTAATTTTACTAAGTTACTGAGTTTTCACTGAAAGTAATTTCAGGATAAAAAAGTATAAACACTCATCCAGTTCGAACTCAGAATTCTACAGCAGAGAAAGTGAGTCCAGTAAAAAGAAATAACTAATTTCTACTTCTGGAAATATGGTAGATCATCCTGAAAAAATCTCCTTAAAAACTAGAAATACTACATAAAATACGATATACATCCTTTTAAAGGGTATTGGTCAGCCAGCCAGAAAGAAAACATTTCCAGATGGAAACATGGAAATACAAAATTGAATGAAGAACAAACAGGGGGTGTTAAAAAAAAAAAAAAGTAGTTGGGGAGGCAAAATGGCTGGCTAGAGGACATCGGTCACCAGATCATCTCAGAAAGAGGAAACGTTTTAGGCCAGGCACAGTGGCTCATGCCTGTAGTCCTAGCACTCTGGGAGGCCGACGTGGGAGGATCACTTGAGCTCAGGAGTTCAAGAAAGAGGAAACATTTTAGATGACAAAAACATAACACAGGTGTAATTATGAGAGAAAAGTACCAGAACCTACTAGATATTCCACAGGAAGAAGTTGTGGAGCAGAACAAGAAGGAGCAATATTTCCAGCAAATCTCTGCCTGGCACAGTCAGGGATTGAACTTGGAGGATCAAAGGACAGGCCCTCAGGCCAAATCCCATACCCCCAGGACTCCATCATGTTGCTCAGGAGCATAGAGTGGAGATTTGTGAACTAATCTTGGGAGGCAAGGGAGCCCACAAGGGCAGAACTAGAAGGAGAATGCAGTGTGGGTTCACACTGCAGTGTACTCATGGAGCACCCCTCCCTCCCTCCACAGGAAAGCTGAGCTTTCGGTCCAAGGTGGGATCCTGGGCAGGAAAGCTCACAGCCTGCAATGCCACTGCTGCTGAGCTCGGCTACTTTGGGCTGCTGCTTGTGGCCAGATGCCGGAAGGAGATCCCTGGGACAAGGGAAGAAGGAGAAGGGAAGAACCTAGCCCCACCTGCCAGACTTGAATTCCAGACTGCCCCTCCCCAACAAGAAGATTTTTTGGCTTGGTGCAGCCAGTTCAGCCCCTCTCTGGTGGCTTTCCCCAGCAGCCTGGTAACTAACTCTTGACCCCTACTGAGACAGCTCTTGTGCTTGCCTATGTAGCCTGAACATAGGCTCACCTGACCCAACCCTATCCAGTCTGAGTCCTCTACCCACCTCTGCTGTGGTGGAGAATAAGAAGGAATGCCTTGGGAGCTCCAGGGCCCCGCCCATCCCCTGGGACATGCCAATGCTTCTCCTAATTGACTACGGCAAGACACAGGTTCCAAAAAATACCACTACAGATGGCTCTTTCCTGCAAGCAGCATCTGTGGGCAGGGAAGACAACTTGTACAGCTCAATACAGCACTTACTGATTCAATCATACACGGTATAGTTGGCTCTTACCCATAAGTGCCATCTACAGACTTAGAGATTAAATTATACTTAACAGTATAATCCATACTGTTAAGAAGACCACGGAGCTAGGGAAAGAGAAAGGATTTCAAAGACCTCCTTCTCCCCTTGTCAACAAGAGACAGGGAATCTGCCCATGCACATAGTATACCACAGCAACAACCTACAAATAACTGACAATTGAGAACACCACACACACTAAAGATATCTATAACCAAGGTATCTCTCCAGAACCTAGACCCCCATCAAAGTACCCACAAGCAAAGCCAAAGACCCTTACCCAGCATATGCTACAGGCACACCCTTAAGAGGAAAGAGAATAAAAGTCCCACCTAAACAAAAGAAAATCCAAAAACAAGAAGTGACAGCTACTCCAGATGAGAAGGAATCAGTGCAAGAACCACAGAAGTATGAAAAATAACAGTGAAAGAAGGTCCCCAAAGGAGAACACCAGGGTACCCACTTTTACCACTTTTACTCAACATAATACTGGAAGTCCTAGCAGGAGCAATCAGTTAAGAGAAAGAAATAAAGAGTATCCAAATTGGGAATGAGGAAGTCAAACTATCCCTGATTGCTGAAGATATGATCTTATATCTAGAGAAGTCTAAAGACTCCACCAAAAGACTCCTAGAATTGATAAATAAATTCAGCAAAGTCTCAGGTTACAAAGTCAAGGTATACAAATCAGTAGCATTTCCATAAACTAATAAAAGTCAAGCTGAGAGTCAAATCAAGAATGTAATACCGGCCGGGCACAGTGGCTCACGCCTGTAATCCTAGCACTCTGGGAGGCCAAGGTGGGCGGATTGCTCAAGGTCAAGAGTTCGAAACCAGCCTGAACAAGAGCAAGACCCTATCTCTACTAAAAATAGAAAGAAATTAATTGGCCAACTAAAAATATAAAGAAAAAATTAGCCAGGCATGGTGGTGCTTGCCTTTAGTCCCAGCTACTCGGGAGGCTAAGGCAGAAGGATGGCTTGAGCCCAGGAGTTCGAGATTGCTGTGAGCTGGGCTGATGCCATGGCACTCTAGCCTGGGCAACAGCGTGAAACTCTGTCTCAAAAAACAAAAAAA
>CAUYRT010004607.1:0-22403 GCA_963574885.1 Lepilemur ruficaudatus
CTAACTCACTGTCATTTCTTAAAATTGAGTAATATTCCATTGTGAACATATACCAGATTTTGACAATCCACTCATGAATTGACGGGCACTTGGGTTGTTTCCATGACCTAGCAATAGTGAATTGTGCTGCCATAAACATTCGGGTGCAGATGTCTTTATCATAGAATATCTTATGCTCTTTTGGGTAGATGCCTAATAATGCTATTGCTGGATCAAATGGTAATTCTAATTTTAGCTCTTTGAGGAATCTCAAAATTCTTTTCCACAAAGGTTGCACCAATTTGCAGTCCCACCAACAGTGTAAGAGTTTCCCTATCTCTCCACATCCTCGCCAGCATTTGTTGTTTTGGGATTTTTTGATAGAGGCTAGTCTCACTGGGGTTATAAGACATGTCCAGATCTCATGTTAAAAGTGATTGATTCATAAGTTTGTAAAGAAATCAAGAAAATAATACAATGTACTATGTCCTTCCTATTTTGATAGTGTCATACTTTTCCTTACAGATAAATATGATTGTAAATTATATTTCCATACATATACACACAGTAGTACACTGATTACTCTGAGGGCCCCCATTCTTTCTCATTGTGAGTGGGGAGTTGTGCCCCAGGTCTTGACTCTGAGTTTGACCATGTTCATGTCGACTTGCTTTGGCCGACAGAATATTAGCAGACATAATACAGGCAGACACTTGGAAAGCCCTTGAGCATTTACTCTTGCTTGTCCTAGCATCCACATTCTCCGTCCTCAAAATGGTGAGAATATAACTTGGCTACTCTTTTAGTAAGATGAGACATGCAGTACAGAGCTGCATGTTCCTTCATTCTAGCTGAAGCATTCTCAGTCCATCCAACAGCCAGCTGACCCTCAGACATAGGTGAGACTAGGTAAGACCTGCAATTAATCCATAGCTGACTACAGATGTCTGAGTGAGTCCAGCCAAGATCAGCAGAACCTGCCAGCCAAGCTATAGACTTGAGTGTAATAATAAGTGCATATTGCTTTAAGCTACTAGTTTGAGCATGGTTTGTTGCATAGTATTACAATGCCAATAACTAACTGACTCACACACACACACACATTTGATTACTGCAGTAGAACTATAATCCTCAATGATCTATCTCCTACATCTTCATTTCCATCTTAGCACTGTGTATCATAAACACAGTTAATAGTATTTTTAAATGTTAATTGACAGATTATAGATTAACTATATTTATCAAATTTTTTCACATATTCAGGAATTCTAACAGTGATTTATATGTGATTAACATAAACTAACAGTGATTTATAGGTCATTAAATATGAAATGTCCGATTTTGAATCAAAAGCATAGTTTATTATATCTCAAACAAAAAGCAGTACAATTCAAAGTATGTGCCTAAACTATGAACATAGTTTTGCGATCTTAATGGTAGCTGTTTAATCCAGCAGCAAAGAAACTTGGTTCATCACCAAAGGTGTTTTCCACAGCTTGTTGAGAATTGAATATTTTTCCTTGCAAGAAGTGGTCCAAAGCATGGGAGAAGTGCTAGTCAGTTGGTGTAAGGTCTGGTGAATAGAGTGGATGACAGAGAGTTTCCAAGCCCAGCCTCTGTAGTTTGAGCAGCGTTGTTTGTGCAACGTGTAGTCAAGTGTTGTCTTGTAAGAGGATTGGCCTGTCTCTATTGACCAATCTCGGCTGCTTAATCACAAGCATCCTCATCATTTCATCCAATTGACTGCAGTAGACATCTGCTGTAATCAACTGACCAAGTTTCGGGAAGCTGTAGTGGATAATACCAGCACCGGACCACCAAACATATACCATTAGCTTTTGTTGATGAATATTCAGTTTTGGACTGTGTTTTGGCACTTCATCTTTATTCAATCATTGTGCCCAACATTTGTAATTGTCAAAAAGAATCCATTTTACATTACACATAACAATACAGTGTAGAAATGTTTCGCCTTTATGTCGTGACAGCAAAGAAAGGCAAGCTTCAAGATGCTGATGCTCGTTTAATTCATGGGGAACCCATTTATCCAGCTTCTTTACCTTGCCAATTTATTTCAAATGGCCCAATATTGTTGGAATAGTAATGTCAAACCTTTCTGCTAAGTCATGCATTGGTTGAGATGGATTTGCTTCCATTGCAGCTTTCAGTACATCATTATCTACCTTGGTCTCAGGTCACCCATGTGGCTCATTTTCAAGATTAAAATCACCAGAATAGAACTTCTCAAACCACTGGTGTACTATGCATTCATTAGCCACATCCTTCCCAAAAACTTTGTTGATATTTCGAGTTGTCTGCACTGCATTGGTTCCACAATGGAACTCATATTCAAAAGTAACATGAATCTTTGCCTTATCCATGGTTTTGCAAAAAAAAAATTGCTCTTAAAAAAATGTAAAAGATAATCACAAGCCAAATGGTAAATTTGAAAGACTGAGGATGTACCTTCATGATAAACATAAACCAAGAAGTGTCAAAGTGAAATGTCAGAGATATCAACTGTCAAATTTAGTACTTAAGGAAATTGGACATTTCATACATAATAACCTAACTTGTTTTAGTCTCAGGATACTTTTTCACTTTCAAGAATTGAGAACCTTCAAGATCTATTATTTATGTAGATTTTATCTGTTGATATTCACTGTGTAAGAAATTAAAACTGAGAAGTTTTTAAAGTGCAAAAATAACAAGTACACATTTTATTAGCCATCAGAGTGGTGATATCATCATGTCATGTGGTCCCTGGGAAACTACTCTATATTCCTGTGAGAGAATAAAAATGAAAAAGGAAAATAAGTTGATATTTGCAAAAGACTTAAAAATAATACCTGATAAATATGTGAATGTCAAATAAATAAAAATAGTATTATTTGGGTATCTTGTATTTATTTTCTGAATATCATTACTGTATAGTGTTTAAAATTATCAAATGGGGGATGATTTACAATAATATGCCTTCTGAAGAAGGTATTTAATAGTATTAAGTAGGAAGTGTCACAGCATACACATTTTTGCATAATGAAGAATTCTCTCCAATATCAATTTAATCAGAATGTTATTTTTCTCACCAAAAAGCAAATCAGTTAAAAATCCCTGCATTTGAAAGGCAAAACACAAGGCAGCTGAGTGAGAAAACACCTAGACATTACACAAAGCCACAGCATGATACAATTAAAGAAATAAGCTTTTCTTTGTAGTAATTGGTTAGCAGCCTGCATTTTGCAGATTATGTGGAGTATACAAAGCCTATTGTTTTCCTGCTAACATCTATCATTCCATTCTCTTTAACTATAAAACCGTGGTTTAACTCCCTGCATTATTAAACCACGGCAATGCTCTCTTTTTTTAATTTCCTGATTGTAGTGAAGGCTAGTGCTTCAAGAGAGGTAACATGAAGCATGGAAGCCAGAAGCTGAGAATGACAGAGCATGACAGAAGCTTGTATTTCTAATGAAAATGAGGCACCACATAATGCTGATTGACTTCCTAAAAGAAAGACAGTTCAATCTTGCTTAAGCCACTGTTACTTTGGGATGTCCCATAGCCACTTAGGTGCAGCCAACCTAATCCTAAATAATACAAAACTGACAATAAATGTTTTTAAACTAAAAAAAAATCATGAATGTAAAGACTGGTAATTTTAAAACAAAAAGAAAAAAACCAAACATATAAAAAGAAGGAGCAGTAAATTCTAGACATCAAAGACATGAAACTTAATGTAGGACAAAAAATTCCATGAAAATATTTGACTAAAGGTTTTTCAGTAATTTCAATTGAGATGAATTGGGAATTAATAGCAAAACCATACTCTATGTCAGAGTGAAGCATAAACACCTATGCTTCATATTACCATAGATCACATGTATTTGTCATTCCATAATGCATTCTTAATTAGTCTAAATTAAAATTTTTGGTGTCTCTATAAAGATCGATTCTTTACAGAGACAACTTTTTGTGATGTTTCAAATAAGATTTAAAACAAATAAAATAACCTGTTAACGATGGTCAATTCTAGTTAGTAAGTACAGGATGGTTTATGATGGGGTTTTTTCGCTCATTTGTTTTATTGTTGTTATTTTCCCCATATTAAAAAAGTTATTTTTTCAAAATTAAAAAATGTAAGACTTTCTCTAAATTTTCATAAGCATATAAATGTTGACTGTTTGGACACTTACAATAAAGTAACACTCAATGAGAACCAAGAGTGAGACTCAACTCTGAGAATATTACTTTATCAAAGATTTTTCCTGTCTTGGTATATTATATCTTTAATAACTCTAAATTACATTAATAAAAAAATAACTCAAATCACCCTTCTTTCCACTCATCATAAATCCCCTCTCTGATCAAGGCCCCCATATTACAAAATTATGCAATAGGAATGAAAGGAAATTAGACCATTCCTAGTATTGTGTGGCTTTAATTCATGTAGTCTTTAGCTTTGTGAATCAATTTAATTATAGATTACACAGTAATAAGTAATACTGTTCTTCTATTTTGAACCTCATACTGTTCTTCTATTTTGTTATTTCTAAAGGCAGCTTTCAAAGCTCTCAAAGTTTTTAAAGTGAAAGAACAATGGTTGAAATTTTAAAAAAAACAAAAACTCTTGGTTTTTATTTCTATGTTCCCAATTAATTATGGAGGAAGTTGGAGAAGAATATTTGAGAAAAAATACAGTCTAATACTGTCAGAAAGTAAACTTCAACCTATGGGTATATATTAACAGGTAGAGAGGCATAATGTTGCTGTTTATATCTTTCTTCAGTCTGTCTTAAACTTCCCCATTATTTAGGCTTTTTATGTGAAAGATCCAGGCAATAATACAAGCTAACTGCCTCTTGCCCCAGCTAAAGGATACTTGATGAAAGTGCATAGAGTATGTTTCCCTGATGATTAGAGATGTTGAGCATTTTTCAACAAATGTTGGCATGGATGCAGAGAGATAGGAATACTCATACACTGCTGGTGGGACTGCAAACTGCTAGTACAACCTCTACAGAAAGGAGTATGGAGACACCTCAAAGAACTAAAAGTAGAACTACCATTTGATCCAGCAATCCCACTACTGGGTATGTATCCAAAGGGAAAAAAGTCATTCTATAAAAAAGACATCTGCTCTCGAATGTTTATAGCAGCACAATTCACAGTTGCAAAGATGTGGAAACAATCCAAGTGCCCATCAACACATGAGTGGATTAACAAAACATGGTATATAGAGACCATGGAGTACTACTCAGCCATAAAAAAAGAGACGAACTACCTATTGTATTATCCTGGATAGAGTTGGAGCCCATTCTTCTAAGTGAAGTATTACAAGAAGGGAAAAACAAACACCACATTTACTCACCATTAAATTGGTACTAATTGATTAACACTAACATGCATGTACGGGAAGTAACATTCATAAGGTGTCAGGCAGGTGGGAGGGGGGAGGAAGGGATGGGTAAATCCACGCCTAACCGACACAGTGTGCACTGTCTGGCAGATGGGCACGCTTGTCAGGTGGTGCAATGGCAATTTATGTAACCAAACCATTTGTACCCCCTTAATATTCTGAAAAAAATAATAAATTTTTTTTAAAAAACAAAGTACATAGAGAATGTTTGGGCTGTGTTCATAGACATTTGCACTGAGCAGAAATCTTAACCAATTTTGTAAGAACAGCTTTTACAGAAAGTAGCATAAAAGAAACATTTTATTGGGTAGGCTTTGAGTAAATTAACTACTAAAAGAAGCTTTTCAAAAGTATTTAATCATGAAATTTCAAAAGCTCTAAGATTTATGATAACTCACAATTGTTCATCTGAGATGTTGGTTCATGAAGAGTTTTGCTTTGAGGACACATGCAGGCAGAGAGATGCCCAGAGTAGAATTGATGTTATTACTCAGCAAAGAGCAAGGTCATGTCATATAAACAAAGAAAGGCATAAAATGTTCTCTGAGAGAACATTTTTTAAGCATGATTTAAAATGTTTGGGGAAAATGTATGTCATGATGTTGTCAAATTACCATTATTGAAGAAATCGTCACGGTTTCTTTTTTAGTCAATCTCCCCAAACTATGATTCTTTAAGTATTATACAAAAAGGACAGTGAAGAAAAGTAATTTTATGGGAAATGGCTATAAAACATCTAAAATATTAAGGGGGCTTAATCTAATATTACAATCATACTATTTATTTTAAAGATGAGTAGACTACAGCTTACAGGCATTCGGCAATATTTCCCTGGTCACACCTCAATTAATTTGAACATAAGTTTCTGGGGATTCAAAGATTGTTCTCTCTATTACACCAGCACTGAGCATACGGCCCTTGCCCTCAAGAAGAAGCAGTATCCCCTTGGGGAAAGAAAGTACCATGTACATACACAATGTCATGAACAGCATAATATATGTGCAAATCTGATAAAATATAATTAGGGAGGGGTAGAATAACAAACTACTGGGGTGGAAGTACAGGTCTAGAAAGACTTCAAGTGAAGACAGAATCTGAGTAGCGTCTTAAAGGACAAATTGGGAAGGGCAAAAATGAAAGGCATACCAGGTCAATATGACACTATCAATGAACAGAGGCATAACATAATAAATGATATTTACATAGCAGTTTCCTTATGCCAATCACTGTTCTAAGTGCTTTACATCTATTGACTCATTCATTTAGTTCTCATTATAACTCCATGAGATAGGTACTATAATTATCTCCATTATAAAACAGAAGAAACTGAGGCACAGAAAGGTTAACTAACTTGACTCAGGTCATACAGCTGGTAATAAGCAGAGCCAGGATTTAAATTTCAGGTGTCTGGCTTTAATGTCTGAACTTTTTACTCTTCTCAGTAGCAAACAAATGATTTCCTTAGGACTGACAAATATTCAGGGTTTGGTAGCATATTGAAAGAATGAATGGATGAAAAAACTAAAAAGGTAAATCAAGGGTATAGAATAGGAGGAGCCTTGAACGTCATTCTAAGGAATTTAGATTTCATTCTGTAAGCAGTGTAGTTCCTTCAGAGAAAGGTAGTACCACATTCAGAGTTGTATTTAATAAAGATTTCTTGGATAGTTCTAAGAAAAATGGACTGAAAGCAGAATAACAGAGGCAGAAGTTTCAGAAATATCTTTGGAAGTTTTCTTTGATAGTTCAATGAGAAATTGAAAGTTTTAGCAGCCAATCTCAGTTGGAAGGACGAGATGGTATAAAACAAGAGTCATCATACTCAAGACTTCTGAAGTTGCACATCTCTTTGGGATCTGGAAAAGTGCTCAATAAAAGAAAACAATCTTGTCAGCATTTTCCACAGCATCTGACTTTTATAGATATAGATTCGATTCTGGATCTGTTGTCATTTCATTGGAGGTTTTTATAAAGAAAGCCAAACAAAATAATATCAACTAGTAAAATTGAAAAAGGACTTATCTCTGATATGATAGCTTATGTTTCTCATGAGAAAGAGCATAGGTATACTAATATTACTTAATGATCATTATAGGGACAAAATGAAATAATATATGGAAAGTGGTTAGCACAGTGCCTGACTTATGGCAGACTCTTAAAAACTAGTACCTGCCATATTATCACTATTTTATTAGAGCTTCACCCACTTCCTGTTTCTTCAGCCCTAACTCCTCCCTAAAAGAGTGGTGTGGTGCTCACCAGTCACTGCAGAGGCTGTAACTCAGGAGACTTAAAGTCGCTACGCACATTGCATTACTTCCCATATTCTTTAAGTGCTTCAGGTGTTTGTGTTGCCTCTTCTACCAGAAAGTAAGGAAGTTGATATCCATATGACCTAAACTGTCACGGGTACTCAATAAATACAAAGTACCTTCCCAATCGGATAAACAAATGTGCTTCCCTTCCTCCATTCACCTGTCAAGTAAACAGGCAGAAGAAAAGGAGAAAGAAATGAAAGGGAATCTGGAAAAGCAATTTTATTTTAAAAAGAGAGTAAGTATTATAACATCTATCCAGCTACACTGATCAGCATAAGAAAAGAGTGCAATCCTAGGGAGTGTTTTTTTGTAGAAGAAAGTCCAAATCAGTGTTTTACAAAAATAAGACATTATTTGAAAAGGAACAAATGGAAATACGTGTGTGTGTGTGTGTGTGTGTGTGTGTGTGTGTGTGTATGTTGCAGGCAGATCTAGAATTCATCACACAAAAAAGGAGACATTCTTATCATAAATGCTCTTGGGAAAAATCAGATATAATGAATTACCCTCAAAGAATCCTATACCTGGGCCACTATTGAAATTTTCAAAAACGTATAAGATATAATATACGCAACTATTGTGGAAGGGATTGAAGGAACATCATTTCATGAGGATAGTTTACTTTACCCAATTCTATAGATAACAACTAGTAAAAATAACTCAAATAACCTGTCATACAATCTATATTTTTCTAGAATGCTTTTACACTATGAAAAGTCTATTCAAGAATCCTATTCTGCCTGAGAATCTAGTCATATTTAGTTATCAAGGAAAGCACCCCACCCTACTTCAATAGTACTGGAATTGTCTAACCCAAATATCAAGTTGATTAATTATTAAGGAACAATTTTAAATTTAAAATAAAAGAAATAGAGTGGTATAATTTTCAAAAGGCTAGCATAATTGCTTCTTGCATTATGTATTGAATTCCTTACAGCCAGCTTCTATTTGTTTTACATTTCCCCAATTACAATAACTGACTGAGGTGTTTATCTGAGTCTCTTTCTTAAATTCTGTTATGACTAATTAGTGACTATATAACCCTGCTTTAATATCTAATTAAGATAATTATTTAAAATTTTAATATACTCTAACTCATAAATATGACTTTAACATTGCAGACAATAAGTAATGCTATAAGCAATAAAACGAGACCAAAAATACCAAGTTAACATTGTATTAAGATTGAGCTATTCAGTTATGCAACCAAAGATTTTAGGTAATGCTCTTCAGCTTTTTAGGGCCAGAAGTTTAAAATAGTCTGTTAGGCCCTGGAAGCAAATTCTTGCCAATTAGACCATAAAATTAAGACATCCTCTACATCAATTCTAAAGATATAAATAAACTATCATCTTGAAGGTAGAATTGCTTATCACTTATCACTGAGCTTCTGTTTTCACAGTTGAAAACTCTTTTCTCTAAAATTTAAAAGTATCTAATGGATTTTGAAATATTTGACAGAATTGCATAGATACTGACATGAACTACTGCAAAAGCCCTACTAACAAGCAAAATTCATAACTACGAAACTTTAAGACTAAAAGAGCCAATAAATCAACAAGCACTTACTAAGATTTTACTCTGCCTATGATATTAAGTGAAAAGAAGTTTTAATGGACAATATCTATACTTAAGTAAGTTTCAATGCAGTAGTGGTGGTTGGGATATACATTCTGAGTTTAATATTAACATTTACCTAAAAATATAAAAATGCCTCAAGTCTTAATGGTTAAAGAAACTAGAGGAGAAAGAGTAAACAGTAAGGGGTCAGGAAGAATATTTGAAAGATATGGATGGGCTTTAGATAATGTCTTGAGAATAGACACTGGGTCTTTTAATCTCTGTAGCACAGTGCTTGACATGCAGTATTTGTGTAATAAATGTTTGTGAAATTGAATTCATTTCCTTGCTAGCCATAGGGAAAGATATTTCACTTAGACAAAGTACTGTACACAGTGGCTGAAGGAATGGGGGAAAGAAGAATGTATGTGCAACAAATGCTAACCCAGGGACACAGTTGGCATGCTGGCAGAGTGAGAGGTGAGGTTGGAAATGTCAGCTCCTGGTCATTTCTGGCTCTTCTGATGTTCCTGTCCACCCACACCTAAGTTTTCTGATATTTCTTTCCTGAGTGTTCAATCTAACCTAATCCCTGAGCCAGACCTGACCAAGGCAAATAGTACATCAACAATTTTAATCCTTCCGCCTAATGGGACTTAAAATTAAATCACCTACAAAACCAGACCCAAAATATAGCAATTTTTCATGACCACTGGGATCCTACACGACAGCTACTCTGTCTCTAGCAGTCAGATTCTGGTCCTAGCCTTCAGATGAAACCCAAGCACCTGTTCTGTCCTTTACCTTTTTTGGAGCATTTATTGCCTTTTCTCCTTATTTCTGATCATTATCTTCTCTGCCATTTCTTCTATAGACAGGAATGTGATGTTTTTCTCAAACTACTGGAGTGAGCCAGTTTTCAACTTTCACCCCAAATACTCTGATATTGACCACTGGATTCTTTCTATACCCAAGTCCTACCTGACTGAACCTTCTTCCACCACTGACTCCAGCATTGCTACTGAGATGGCTGGGCATGCTCTAAAGCTGCCTGGCCATGTAGGGTTGGGGAACCTGCAGCCTTCTGATTTCAAGATTGTTCTTTCTTAAGTAAAAAGAGAAGCAAGAAAAACTTCACCTTTCTCTGCTACACCCCTTTTAACAAAAGAATTTGTTCTGTAAAATTTGGATTCAGTCAAAAGGCCACACTTAAGTACCTAGAAGGCCACAGGTTGCCTTAAGGCCACAGATTCCCCACCCCTGCCTCTTGTTGTGCTACGCGTCTCAACTCTCTCCAAACCCCACCTTCTGTGATGTGCTTTTGCAAGCAGACATTTATGTTCTGCTCCAAGGTAGTGAGGTTTGGTAGGAAACCTAAGTTAGAATGAGGTTTCAGAGAATCTTGAATATCAAATTAAAGGAATTTCGGTATGTTCGAAAATCAAAGAATAGTCTTTGCATAGTTTTGAGTGGAGATGTGGCACAAAAAACTAGGATTTTAGCATGATTACTCTGGAAACTGATTATAATAAAAAAGAAGAAAAAAAGAATACCATCTGCAATTGGCATATAAAGCCTAGTTGTGCAAGATGAGTCAATTTTGTTTCCTGTAACATATGCTATTGCAATGATGTCCACCTTCTTGTGTACTGAACCAAGAGTTTTAAAATGACTAAATTTATTTGTGACAAGTTGCCAAGTTGCTATGAAAATTTTCCAAATAGAATACTATTATTTTAATTCTAAATAAAAATTGTTATATATGGAGAGTTAATTTACTACTCAAGAAGTGATTGCTTTGAAAGAATTTGAGAAAGCTTTTCTGAAATATTTTCTGAAAGATAAATTAATTGGGCATATTCATCAGGAAAGTCATCATGCTGAATAAAATAATTCTGCAGCAAGCATTAAAATAGATGTATTATATTCTACCTTAAGGATAAATTTGATAATAAAAGCCATATATGACAAACACATAGCTAACATCATAGTCAATGGTGAAAAGTTGAAAGATTTTCCTCTAAGATAAGGAACAAGACAAAGATACCCATTCTTACCACTTCTATTCAACATTGGAGTCCTAGCCAGAGCAATTAAGCAATAAAAAGAAATAAGGCCAGATGCAGGCTCATGCCTGTAATACTAGCACTTTGGGAGGCAAAGGCAGGAGGATTGCTTGAGGCCAGGAGTTCAAGACCAGCCTGAGAAACATAGTGAGACTCAACTCTACAATAATTTTTTAAAAAATTAGCCAGGCATGATGATGCACACCTGTAGTCCTAGCTGCTCATAGGCTGAGATGGAAGGATCTCTGAGCCCAGAGGTTCAAGGTTACGGTGAGCTATGACGGTGCCACTGCACACCAGCCTGAGCAAGAGTGAGACTCTTCTAAAACAAAAAAGAAAGAAAGAAAGGACATCCAATCAGAAAGGAAGAAGTAAATTTTGTAGAGAAGTCACTAGGAGATAAATAGGGGTGTAAAACAAGTGGAAGATAAGGGTATTTTGTTAAGTATGTTATTCAGGTTCATTAAAGCCTCTAATTCCAAGTCTCCAGTGATAAGGGCTAATTTCTCCCCCTGGTGTGGAGAGGGTACTGCTTGCTGTAAGCAGGAAGAGATAGGTCAAGTCACCCTTTCTGAAACACTAATTTTTTCAATGTTTTTAGCTCTAAATAATCAATATACCAATCTGGTATATTTGGGGATGGTATGTCCTTCACTCCATCAGTGTCTATACCACTCAAAGCGATCTACAGACTCAATGTAATCCCTATCAAAATTCCAATGGCATCTGTCACAGAAACTTTTTTAATCATAAAATTCATAGAAAAACCACAAAAGACCCCAAATTAGCCAAAGCATCTGGAGCTAAAATAACAAAGCTGGAGGTATCACAATCTGACTTTAAAATATGCTACAAAGATTAGTAATCAAAACAGCATAGTACTAGAGTAAAACCAGACACATAGACCAATGGAACAGAATAGAGATACCAGAAAAAATCCACACATTTATGGCCAATTGATTTTTGACAAAGGTGCCAAGAGCACACAATGTGGAAAGAGCAGTCTCTTCAATAAATGGTTTTGGGACAACTGGTTATCCACATGCAGAGAAATGAAATTGGCCCCATACATTATATAATACACAAAAACCTATTTTAAATGGATTAAAGACTTAAATGTAAGATCTGAAGCTATAAAACTACTAGAAGAAAACATAGGGGGAAAACTCCATGACATTGGTTTGGGCAATTATTTTTTGAATATGAACCCAAAGCACAGGCAACAAAAGCGAAAACAAACCAACAATATTACACCAACTTAAAAAGCTTCTGCACAGCATAAGGAAACAACCAACAGAGTAAAGAGACAACATACAGAACGTGATCAAATACGTGCCAATCATACATCAGATGAGGTTTTAATATCCAAAATATATAAGAAACCCAAACAACTCAATAGTAAGAAAACAAATCAACTCAGTGGTAAGAAAACAAGTAATCCAATTTTAAAATGGTCAAAGGATCCGCATAGACACCTCTCCAAAGAAGTGACACAAATGCCCAACAGGTATATGTAAAAAATTCTCAGCATCACTATCATCAGGCAAATAAAATTAAAATCACAATTAGATATCACCTCACACCTGTTATTAACAAAAAAGATGAAAGGTAACAAGTGTTGGAGAGGATGTGGAGAAAAGGGAATCCTTGCACACTGTTGGTGGGATAAATTAGTATAGCCATTATGAAAAACAGTATGGAGAGTCTTCAAAAAACTAAAAATAGAACTACCATTTGATACAGAAATCTCACTACTGGGTATATATTCAGATTAAATGAAATCAGTACCTCAAAGAGATATCTGTACTCCCATGTTCACTGCAGCATTATCCATAGTAGTCAAGATATGGAATCCACCTAAGTGTCCATCAATAGATGAATGAATAAAGAAAATGTGGTACACATACGCAATATAATACTATTCAGCATTTAAAAAGAAGGAAATCTTGTCATTCACATCAACATGAATGAACCTGGAGAACATTATATTAAGTGAAATAAGCCAGGCACAGAAAGACAAACACCACATGATCTCACTTATGTGAGAATCTAAAAAAGTTTAACTCATAGAAGTAGAGAGTAGAACGGTGGTAACCAGGTGCTGACAGCAGGGGAAGGTTAGGGAGATGTTATTCAAAAGAGAAATAAGTTCAAAATATCTATTGTACTACATGGTGACTACAGTTAATAACAATGTGTTGTATTCTTGAAAATTAAACATTAGAATGAGCCATACAGTTGCTTTACTTAAAAAGAAAAAGGAATCAATTTGCCATACTCTATAGTATACTTAAAAATTTGTTAAGAGGGTAGATTTCATGTTATGTGTTTTTACCACAATAAAAAATAATCAAGTTGTCTCTTATGCTTTGGAATGAGCCATGTTAATGTTTTCTTCTTTTAACAGGAAATATATAATTTGTGTCAAGAGGATGTTTTTTCCAATGACATTATGTAACACTGTTTTCTTCTGTAACGATTTTATGCTGATTTTCAGACGACACAAACATTTTCAGTATATACATAGAACTTCTTAATATTCTGACCAAAAACATAAAATATTAAATTATCAGTTTACTATTCAAAATAATCTAATCATCAAAATGACATATTTTTGGATTATTTTTCCTTGATATCAGTGTTTATTTGTCTTGTTAAAAAACATACTTTTAAATATAATAGTAGAAATGTTAACACTTTAAAAAGCAATTGAACTAGAGGCAAAAAAATGGTCCTAAAATATCTGATTCTTAAACAACTGACTTTGCTAACTGGTTTATTATTTCAATTCTCTAATTAAAATTGATCCATCTTATATATGTTACCAGTTTTTCATAGAAATGAAAAAAATGTGTTCATCTTTTTCCTAGATTTATTTAGTCTAGGATTTGAATACATAATTCCCTTTTTTAGTCTCACCCAAGCAAGTTACAAATAGACTCCACATAATTATATACTTGAGAAAATTCAGTATAATTTATGTTAAAGTAGAGTTTAGGTAATTGAAGGTAAATATAATGTATTTTGATCAAAACCCTATGTCCTTATTATGTGAGAATATCAAGTGAATTTAAAGGTAGATTATTTGTCTGATCCTCTTCCCCTAAAATGGAAAACCAAGGGATCACCTTCCTAGCACAGTCCCACAAAGCTGGACTGGTAGAGAAATATAATACATCTCTCTCCTGGGGTTGTGGATTGCCATAACCATTGGAGCATGAAAGCCTTGAGTCAGGACAGGAAGACCTAGAAAGGTAAGAAATAATACTACTTGCTAGAGACCAGAAAGGCAATTACAATTATCATTTGGGTTCACCTGATTCATTCACTTCTCCTCACCTATACTCAAAGTTCCAGAATCCATATTTTATGCATTTTTGCAAACCGAGCTCCAAATATAGTGCCTCAAATATAGTAGGTGCTCAATGCATGTTTACTGAATTAATTGCTTAAATATACGGGTATTTATAAAAACCAAAGAAATGAATTTTATAAGTTTACAATTAAGCATGTAGAGATAAATACATTATATATACATATAGCTATATAGTATGTGTATATACACACAGAGACTCATAACTATAATATGAAGTTTGTGTTAATCATCAATTCCTCCTCAATAAGGAAGAAAGATGATTTTTTTTTACTTTTTTTTTTTTTTTTAAGATAGACTCTTGCTTTGTTGCCCAGGCCAGAGTGCAGTGGCATCATTGTAGCTCACTGCAACCTCAAACTACTGGGCTGACGTGATTCTCCAGCCTCAGCCTCTGGAGTAGCTGGGATTAAAGGCATGAGCCACTGCGCCCCATATAATCTTTGTTCTATTTTTGGTAGAGATAGGGTCTTGCTCTTGCTCAAACTGGTCTCAAACGCCTGAGCTCAAGCTATCCTCCTGCCTCAGCCTCCCAGAATGCTAGGATTATAGGCGTAAGCCACTATGAGCAAAGATCATAAATCAGAATTTTTTGAGGTTCAGACCAACCTAGTGCTGATCTAAATCCTCTTTTTTTGTCATTGTTTTTTATTATCTTCTGATCTCTTTTCTACATCCATTCCATTTTAATCTATACTGTTCCTGTACATTCCCAACATTAATGTTGATTCTTCTATGGCTGTGCTATTGGTTATTTTGGTCCTTTTTACTATTCGAAAAACTTATGCCATGAGGAAAATTCCAGCAGTGCAAACCTTCTCCAATAAAAATCATGACACCTTCTCTGTCTCTCCAGCTGATTTCCAAGTGACCACTGCCTTATTCTTCAATTTCTAGTGTTAACAAATTGCAACTATCTGCATATTCTGTGCTAATTTCACATCTCCATGTCTTTGAACAGACTTGCTTGCTGAATCACTGTTTCAACCATTATTCAGCTGGACCACTCCTACTTATCCTTCAAATGGAACCCAAAAGTCCTTTTTATGAGCACTGATATTTTTATCTTAAAATCACAAATATGTTATCATGTCTTAATTTTTCCTGCCTAATTCTGATTTTGGATGGATAGAGATTGACAAAGATACAAACTAATATAATAGTATATAGTAAAGAGACAATTATATAAATTTACATGTATTCATATATATCAGACTCCACATTTTTATCTATAGAATTCTCCTTGATTTAAAAGAAACCTACAAATTGTACATCTTTTAGTTTGTATATCTATAGCTGTATATCCACAGAATACTATAATGTTTTATAACTCTTATTTGAGCCTTAAAATTATTTCTTAAGTTGATTTCTTGATGGTTATAGCCATTGATAAAATTCTGAAACGTTAACAAATTACATCCATGGGAGATGAGATCTAACCTTTCAGTTTATCATTCTCTATCTTGACAAATAGCAGATCATATCATTTTGTAATCTCACTGAAATCTCTACTGATATGTTTTTCTTTACCTATGCTTTGGGTGAAATGTCTAGCATAAATAAATAAATGTTGAATGATTAAGTGAACAGAATTAATATTTACTGATGTCTTTCCTTATCCATTTGTCAAATAAGGACATAGTATTATAAGCTTGGATTTTGCAGTGAGATCAGAATTTCATTCTTGGCTTTACTACTTACTAGCTATGTGTTCTTGGGCAATTACTTCCGTTTTCTCTCCCCTTAATTGAGGATAATATCTTCAATAGGGTTACTGAATATTATATTAGACAAAATAAGAAAAGCTTATAGCATGATGTCCAGTAGCTTTGTGAATGACTACGTCCCACAGAAGCTCTATGAGGTGGATAGTGTACAGAGACAAGGAAACTGAGGCTCAGAGACATGGTGCAAGTAAAAGAGAAAATAAGCAGCAGAGCTGGGATCAAAATCCATTTGTGTGTGCCTGCAATCTCAAGGAAGCTTCCATTATTGCTGCAAGAAACCTTAGTGGCATTTTCCACTCCAGTGATTCCCTAAAGTATATATGTTGGTGAACTTTGGTTCATTTTTCAATTCTGTCTCCCCTGAAATCTCTTTAGGTTAGAGTTAATATCATTCTTTGGCATTTCATACCCTGCCCAACATGTTTATAATTGGATAGTCTGATAAACGATCCTGCATGAGCCAGCACACTAACATCTTTGACCTTCCTCTGTCATTTCTCATGCAGAATTCCTCTTAAGTGCTGCATGTACAGTTTGATGTGCCCTCTTTTAAAGCAGCTATACATCGACCCAGACATTCTCAGTGTTTAAGCTACCACCTGACTATAAATTAGCACTTTTAGAACCTGTTATTTCATCATTTTATCTAAGCCACTGCATAGTGACCAGGTGCCACATTTTTATCTAATTTTTTTCTTTTTAATACCGGGAGGTTTTTTTAGCTGGATTGCAAGTTTCTCATAAATGAAAATAATTTCCTCATCTTTTTATATGTAACATCTAGCGTGGTATTTGGCATATAATTGATGCTCATTAAATATCTAAATCAATACCATCATAATGGTCTCTAATAATTACAGTTTTATGATTCTTTATTAAGGACTCAAAGGAGTAATAATATTTTTATTATTCCATCAATTTTGTAATATCTCACCTAGAAATTTTGTTTTCTCATTTCATTGAGAACTGAACATTAAGAATTCCCAAGCAGTTGTTGAAGAAATTATTTGGAGTTTAAGCCACACTTCTTTTATCAAGCAAAGTAATAAGTGCAGATTCCTTGTATTTATATAAATTCCCAATGATTAAAAAACACACTGCTCTGTCAAAAATTCCTCTTTTGGAACTCCTAGCCTTGAGGGAATGGGGCAAGGGTGGGTTGAGGATGAGTAGGATACATGTACTCATGGAAAGTGAGCCAAAGTTCTCCCAGCAGGCTTTGGGGATGGGCTGTGGATAGAAGACTTCACAACTTCTCTTCAATTTCCTTTCTGATGTTCCTGAGGTAATTTTGATCCCTTTATCACAAGTCTGTATCTTCTGTCACTATTTATGATTGTGCAAAAAATAACTTTCTTAATTGTGTGAAATGTGCTACTGAATACACTTTTTAAAAAGGAAAAAGGAAATATCACATGATCTCATTCATATGTGGAATCCTTAAAAGTTGATCTCATAGAAGTAGAGAGTAGAATAATGATCACCAGAAGTTGGGGTAGGTAGAAGGGAGAAGGTGATGGGGATATGTCAGTCAAAGGATACATAATTACAGTTAAAGAGGAGAAATAAATTCAAAAGATCTATCGTAAAGCATGCTGACTATAGTTAATGACACACACACAAAAAAAAGATAACTGTGTGAGGTAATACATTTGTTAATTAGCTAGTCAACAACTCCATAATGTATATATGTACCTCAAAACATAGTGGTGTATGTGATAAATACATACGATGTTATCTGTCAAATTCTTTTAAAAAGAGACAATTGTAAAAGTGAATTTTAAACTGTACAGTACAATAAAAATTTTAAATCATTAAATAAAAGGAAAAAATGTAGGAGTGAATGGAGGCATTTTACAAAATAAAATAAAATAAAGGTATAGGCCACACGTAAGTAATTTACAAAAGGGACTTTCCATTTCATTATGCTAAGTTTTATTATACTCAAAAAATATTGCCTAGAAAAAGTGTCCCTCTAAGTTCTACAGAAGTCCTGCACTAAATTTGCTATAAACTCTGAAGGCTAACCTGAATGAAGCAGAATAGACTAATTGAATAAAACCTAGAACAAAATTAATCTGATACTCTTTTCTGGTAATTGAAAATTAATGATAAAGGATAGAGATTTCCTATATAAACATTAAAATGAGCCAGCTGTTATAGGATCCAATATGCCTAAATGTCTCTCCCAGTAGACGAAAACTGTACTGATTAAAGATTCTCTTCAGAAATCGCAGAGGATGTAAACAGGTGGAAAACCATTCCATGCTCATGGGTCAGCAGAATCAACATTGTTAAAATGTCTATACTACCCAAAGTGATCTACAGAATCAATGCAATCCCCATTAAAATACCATCATTTTTCACAGATATAGAAAAAATAATTTTACACTTCATATGGAACCAGAGAAGACTCCGTATAGCAAAAGCAATCCTAGGCAATAAAAACAAAATGGGAGGTATCAATTTACCAGACTTCAAACTATACTACAAGGCTATAGTAATTTAAACACCTTGCTACTGGCACAAGAACAGGGACATTGACCAGTGGAACAGAACAGAGACCCAGATATAAAACCATCCTCATATAGCCATCTAATCTTTGACAAAGCAGACAAAAACATACTGGGGAAAGGAATCCTTATTCAATAGATGGTGCTAGGAAAACAGGATAGCCACATGTAGAAGACTGAAACAGGATCCACACCTTTCACCTCTCACAAAAATCAACTCATGCTGGGAAACAGATTTGAACCTTAGGTGTGAAACTATTAGAATTCTGGAGGAAAATTACAGAAATATTCTTCTAGATATTGGCCTAGGCAAAGAATCTATGAAGAAAACCCAAAAGGCAATCATAGTGTCAATGAAAATAAATAAATGGGACCTGATCAAATTAAAAAGCTTCTGCACAGCCAAAAAAACTGTCACAAGAGCAAACAGACAACCTACAGAATGGGAGAAAATTATTGCAAGCTACACATCTGATAAAGGGCTGATAACTAGAATCTATATAGAACTCAGGAAAACCAGCAAGAAAAAAATCAAACAACTGTATCAAAAAGTGAGCAAAGGACATGAACAGAAACTTTCCAAAAGAAGACAGAAGAGTAGCTAACAAACATGAAAAAATACTCAACATCTCTAATCATCAGGGAAATGCAAATCAAAACCACAATGAGATATCACTTATCTCCAGTGAGAATGGCCTTTATTAAAAAGTCCTAAAACAATAAATGTTGGCATGGATGCAGAGAGATAGGAATACTCCTACATTGCTGGTGGGACCTACTTTAGTGCAGCATCACATCTAGCATTTGATCCAGCAATCCCATTACTGGGCATCTACCCAAAAGAACAAAAGACACTCTATAAAAAAGACACCTGCACTCAAATATTTATAGCAGCACAATTCACAATTGCAAAGTTGTGGAAACAACTCAAGGGCCCATCAATACATGAGTAGATTAATAAAATGTGGTATATGCATACCATGGAGTACTATTCAGCTATAAGAAACAATGGTGATATAGCATCTCTTGTATTCTCCTGGATAGAGGTGGAACCCATTCTACTAAGTGAAGTATCCCAAGAATGGAAAAATAAGCACCACATGTACTCACCAGCAAATTGGTATTAACTGATCAACACCTAAGTGGACATATAGGAATAACATTTATCAGGTGTCGGGCAGATAGGAGAGGGGAGAAGGGGATGGGTATATGCATACATAATGAGTGCGATGCACACTATCTGGGGGATGAACATGCTTGAAGCTCTGACTCCAGGGGCGGGGGAGAGGGGTGGAAAGGCAACATGCATAACTTAAACATTTGTACCCCCATAATATGCTGAAATTAAAAAAAAAATGAAAGAAATGTCTACAAAATGGCAAAATGTGGAACACTGCTCATCTGCTGTGCCCATATGAGATACTTCTTGAAATTAAATTAAAAACAACATGCATTAACTAAATAATCAACATCATGGGGATACAGGTCCAAGCTTTAAATCTATGGCTCTCAATGTACATACTTTGAAGGCAGCAGTAGTAGAGTCAGCATGCAGAACTTCCATTCTAGAACTTCTTCTTTGACGGTGACCACTTCTATAAGTAGGTGAAAAGAGAGATAGTAAGCATCTCACTTGTCATTATTCAAAATTTTCTATCATGCAATGGAAACAAGGCTCAAATAAGAAAACTTATTTGTTTTATTTTTCTTAATACATAATATCGTGAATCTTCGAGGTGTCACTTTTCCTACAGAGAAAGTTGTTTTGCATCTCATCTACAAAAAAAATTATGGAGACCCTCATTAGAATGAAATTTGCTGTAGATTTCAATGTTTCTTTCTAAGTGGTGATACAGCAAGATAAAAAAAAAAAAAGCCAAGATGTATGAGTAGAATGTTCTTTCTCAATTTTTAAACCAACTGCAATTACAATAAATGCCTTCAGGCAAAATTTAATTTTGTTTCCTCTAATTACAGAAACTCTCCATTCTCAGGCTCATTAACAATTCATTTCTATCAAAATTAGAATTTCGGTGCCCAAAGTGAGAATGTAGCTTTGTGGCACACTAAAATCTAAATACCAGCTTACTTTTCACCAATTAAGTAGGAGTTTGGGAGAGGGAGAAACTATGAATGAATGAGAAACTGATTTTTAATATTAAAAATAGTGTTTCAAGTCTTAAAATTCTTCATAAGTGAGAATTTGTTATTAAAATGTATTTTCTCAAGTTTTTCTTTTGAAAAGCCCCTTTTACTCTACAAAATGAGAAACTGGATTCTGATAATAAATATTATAAAAAATAAGACCTAGGAGCAGTAAGACAGTGACAAGATAACTGTGAAAGCTCTGAATTCATTCAGAAGACACATAATTAAGAGGATAACTGGATTATTCAGCATGATTTCAAAAAGTGAATGCTGATACAATGGAGAGAAATTTTCCATTCTGTGTTTGACAGGACCCAGCCAAAATTCCATTTTATTTATATCATTCATTTCTAATACTAGAAAATTAAGAAGAGTTTAAAAAATATTTTCAGATATTCAAAGTATGTAGTATTTAGGAAGTATTAATTTACATGCATGGAACAACTAGCTAATGAAGTAATTCAGTCATTTGTGTGTATGATTGAATTATAAAATGTCTAATATGTATTTCTTACTGATTTGATTTTCAGTATCAAGTAACTTAGACATAAATAGTGTTACTTGTAAATTGGCCCACACACCATTTAAAAATAAAATTGTTAATAAAGATTATTTTAAAATTAAAAAAATTAGTCTTTGTCTAAATTTATAAGCTAATTTAGCCTAATAGAATTTTTTCTCACTTAATAAGTGCTGGTACCTCTTACAAGGTTGCTCTTGGTTCTCTGTTACTTCTTCATGTTATCTCCCTTGCAGACCATATTGTATCCCTCGGCTTCAACTAGTGAACTAGTGGTGACTCCCACATTTCCATCTCAAGACTTCTTCCTGAACTGTAAACCCATATATGCAACTGCATTCAGTACATGCATCTGGGTGTCTAAACTCAGCTCAACATGGTCCAGACTCCTCTTCCTCCTCCAGGGTCTCCTAGCTTGGTGAATAGTGCCATCCTCCATGCAGTCACTCAAGGCTAAAACCTGCAAGTCATCCTTAACTGTTCTCTCTTTCTCAACTCCTTTCTGTCTTATATGAAAGTTTCTTATTACTTTCTATCCACCTTTTCTACCTGATGAATTTCCCTTTTTTTTTTTTTTTTGAGACAGAGTCTCACTCTGTTGCCCGGGCTAGAATGCTGTGGCGTCAGCCTAGCTCACAGCAACCTCAAACTGCTGGGCTCAAGTGATCTTTCTGCCTCAGCCTCCTGGGTAGCTGGGACTACAGGCATGCACCACCATGCCTGGCTAATTTTTTCTATGTATTTTTAGTTGTCCAGCTAATTTCTTTCTATTTTTAGTAG
>CAUYRT010004610.1:0-17277 GCA_963574885.1 Lepilemur ruficaudatus
CAGACACAAGAGCATGCTTGAAAAAGAGACAGAAAAACAAAGTGATTATCTCACTGTTCTCAATTAAGAAGAGACTAGTAGTAAAGGAGAAGAGCTTTCAAAATAGAGGGAAAACGAAGACAACTAACAACAGGACAATGGAACAGACTCTGGGCAGCTACACTAATGTATTTTTTAAATGCAGCAACATAGCCCCCTCCTACTGTGCCACATCTTTATCACTACACACAAAAAGGTAGTTCCGTGGAGGCCTGGGGAAACTATACCCTATGCTCTCTGACCTGTGGATCAAGAGAAGCAACAATCACACATTTTGAAATATGAGCGGATAATAAACGAAAAGCAACAAGACATTAGTACAAGAAAAGATTTTAACAATATAATTCTCCTGGAATTCACAGATATCATGGGAAGAGCATTTTATTTCCCATAAAATGTGGAATAAAGTATTTGAAATAATTTTATGTAAATCTCAAATGATAGGTGACCCACTGACATCTGATCAAAGACACAAGTAGATATACAAGACAGTTTCCAGAAAGCTCAGTGGATCTTCAGTCTGTAATGTAAAACAGCTGCTTTGAAGTATTTGCTTAAGAATGGTTTTGGAGGAACATTCTGAAAATACTTGAGATAAGTTTAGAAATGAGATGTTCACTTCTTTTAGAAGTATTGGAAGATTAGGCTTTTATGCTATACTTGGAGAGGGTCAATCAGATGGTTTACTTTATCCCTCAGGGAATAGCATTAGGCATTGATTGCTCAATGAGAAGCAACGTTTACTAAAGACCAAGAACATGGGCTGTAGAGTCAGACTGCAGGAGTTGAAATCCTGGCCCTATCACCTCTAGCAATGAATTCTTAAAATTTTGTTTATCTTGGAATGCCATTATTTTTGAAGGATGATTTTCTGGATATTTGAAATTTTTGATAATCAGATTTTTTTTTCCAATACTTTGAATATATCAATACAATGTCTATGATCTCCATGTTTTAGGTGAGATGTAAGCCATTCTATTGTTTCCTTCCACATGATGTGTCATTTTTCTTTTACTGCTTTCAAAAGTTTTTGTTTGTCTTTATGTTTCAACAGTTTGATTATGATGTGTCTAGGTGTTGATGTCTCTATGTTTATCATCCTGGAATTCACTGAGTTTCTTGTACAGATAGATGTTTTTCATCAAATTTGGAAGGTTTTTGGTCAAATTATTCCTCAAATATTTTTCTGCTTCCTTTTATCATTTTTGTCTCCTTCCAGGATTCCTATTTTGCATATATTTGTAAATATATGTGATGGTTTATGACTGGTCTCCAAGGCTCTATTCATTTTTATTTATTCTTTTCTCTTTTTGTCCTTCAGATTGCATAATATCTACTGATCTAACATCAAGTTAACAGATTATGTTTTCTTCCATTTCAAATCATCTATTAAACTTCAATGTTGATTTTTTCATTTCAGTTATTATACTTTAAAAACATAGAATTTCCACTTGATTCTTTTAAAATAATTTTTTATTGATATTCTCTATTTGATGAATCATTATCTTTATGCTTTTCTTTAATTCTTTTAGCATGATTCTCTTTAATTCTCTGAACATACTTACAATAGCTGCCTTCAATTCTGTGTGTCCTAAGTCTAACACACAGGCTTCCTCAGAGATATTTTCTCTTGACTCCTTATCTTCCTATATATAAGTTATACTTTCCTATACATTCATGTTTTATAAGTTGTGTTGAAAACTGGATAATTTACATAATATAGAGAAGCAATTCTGAATGAATTTTACCTTCCTCCCAGGGTGGTTGTTGCTCTTTTGTTTGTTTTCCTGACTTCTGGAGTAATTCTAGGCAGCTGCTGTTGGTCTACTCAGATTTTTTTTTCTTGTCTTTGTTTTATTTATTTGTAACCCTAATTTTCTAAGGATTATCCATAGGTCAGTGTAGATTAATAGTCAAACAATGATTGATTAGAGGTTGTGTTTAAACACCTGAGCAAGTAAGTCTTTCATGCTTTGCTAATGAAATGTCTGTGGATTGAAGAATTTATTCAAAGTTTTGGCAGTTTATAAGACTTTCCTGTATGTGCAATCACCTAGACTCAGTATGGGATGAATAGATAGCTAAGAACTTCTTCAGAGTTTTCTGAGTATGCTCATAGTCATGGGTATTGCAAGATATCCCTGAACCCCAGGGAAATGTGGGAGTTCATCAAAGCCCATATAGCTGTCTCCTGTTCTAGATTTCTCTGTTAAATTTCTTGCTGATCTTCCAGACTGCTGGTCAGCCAACCAATATCATAATTTCAGGATAGCTATGATCTTGGCTTTCTTGATTTTTTCTGTCTCTTACGTTGATATTGTTTTTGACACTTCTAAGCATGGGTTTTTCCATGTTTTTCCTAAATCAATCCATTCTCCTCTGACAGGAGAGCTGCCAGTTCTCATTGCTTTCTTGGCCCCAGTAGAATTATCACACTATGAGGCTGCAAGGGAGCATAAGAGTAGTCTCAGGCTAAAACCTCACAGATGTAGTTTTTCTTAAATAAACATTTCCCAATTTATTGAAGCCATTTAGTCAATTATTAGTCTTGACATTTTTGGTTTTTAAGTATATAGTTTTATAATTTATAATTATATTTTAAAAATTTATAATACAATTTTTGTCTAGCATTGTCTTTCCTTTTTGAGGTGAGCCTTTCTGAGCTCATCACTCAGCTATTTTGGAAAGCCCATCTCCTAGAGAAAGTACTTGGTACATAATGAAAATGAAATTGTACAATAGCATGTAACCAGTACCTAGAGGATAATTTATAACACTGAATACCTATATTAGATCAAAGAAAACTCACAAACCAATAATCCAAGCTTTCTCCTTAAGAAAACAGAAACAAAGAGCAAATTAAAAGCAAAGTAAGCACAAAAAAAGAAATAAAGATTAGGATGAAAAGTAATGATATAGAAGGCAAAAACAATAGAGAAAAATTCTTCCTTTTTAACAAAGATTAATAAAACTGATAAACTTTTAGCCAATCTGACCAGGGCAAAAATAATACGTGAATTAAAATCATCAGAAATAAGAGAAGTGACATAATTACAGATTTTGTTTCTCCATTTATGAAACAGTTTTTCAGGATACAAAATTCTTGGCTGGCAGTTATTCTGTTTAAGAGTACTAAAATGGACCCCAATCCCTTCTGGCTCATAAGGTTTTTTTGCTGAGAAGTCTGCATTAGTATGATGGGTTTTCCTTTGAAAGTTACCTGATGCTTTCATCTTGCAGCTTGTAGGATTTTCTCCTTCATTTTGCCTCTGGCCAAACTGATGATTATGTGCTTTGGTGATGTTCTATTTGCCAGGGATCTTGCAGGTGTTCGATGATCATCTTGTACTTGGATGTCTAAATCTCTAGCAATACCAGAAAGTTTTCCTCCATCATTCCTTCAAAGAGGTTTTCCATGCTTTTTGCTTTTCTTCCTCTGTCTCATGGATACTTATGATTCTTGCGTTTTTTCACTTTACATAATCCTATATTACTTGAAGAAGTTGTTCATACTTCTTGATTCTCTTTTTTTCAGGTTTGACTGGTTTAATTCAAAAGCCTTGTCTTCAAGTTCTGAAATTCTTTCTTCTGCTTGGTCTACTCTGTTGTTAAAACTTTCCACTGTATTTTGAAATTCCATAAATAACTTTCATTTCCAGAAATTCTATTATATCTTTTCTTATGTTATCTCTTTAGTGATCTTTTTAATTCATGTCCTGGTGACTTATTTTACTTTTCATTTTTTTGGTTTCTTTGTGTTGGTTTTCACCTTCCTCATTGATCCTCTTGATCTTACTTGTGACATATATTTTTTATTCCATATCTGTCATTTCAGCAGTTTCCTTTTGTTTGCTGTTTAATGCTGGAGAGCTAGTATCAAAACAGCCTTTTTTTTTCCATGTTGCCAGAGTTCTTATGCCAGATTGTTCCTTGTCATCTGGAATCTCCTGCCTCGGTGCAAAAAAAATAGCTTTGTGGTATACTTGTTCTCCTCTGCTGGGAACTTACTTGCTCTGTGAAGAGAGAGAGAGAAGTGCATTGCCCTTTGGCTCAACTGGTGTTGTGGGCAATTTGGGCCAGTTGGATCTCAGACTCTTGGGAGGGTGCTCAGGTGCCAGTGGTGGTGGACTAGGTTATGTAATCCCCAATTCCTAGCCCCCTGGTTGATGTGTTTGGATCCTGCTCTGAAAGATTCATCAAGCAGGAGAGAGGTGAATGCACTGTGAGCCTATAATACTGCTGCTCCCCTGTGGCTCCCTGTTCTTCTGTGCCTGTCATAGTCCAAGCAGGTGATAGAGGATGTTCATGTGGAAGGGTTGGCTGGTCCCCAGGCCACTGTTAACAACTCAGACAGGGCCAGGGTTTGTCCCTCTCCCCGTTAACAGCAGAGACAGGTACCCCTGGGAATTTGTTCCTGCCTGGGTCCATGAGGGACATATTTTCATGATGGATGTGTGCATTACCTTGATTCTTGCTAAGGCTTCATGAGTGCATACATTATCAAACTTATCAACTTATATACTGTAAATATGTGCAGTTTATTATATGCTAGTTAGACCTCAATAAAGCTGTTTACCAAAAGCAATATATATGACAAATAGCATGTGCTAGGACATACAAAGAACCTCTACATATTAATAACAAAACAGCAAATAACCCAATGATAATGGACAAGAAACTTGAAAAGTTATTTTTACATGCTTAATAAATGCATTCAAAGTAGTTCATCATTATTCATTTTCAGAGAATGAAAATTTAAAAGCACAGTGAAATATTACTTCAAACTCATTAAAAATACTATAATTTAAAAGATGGACAAAATAAAATGTGTAGCAAACTGAAACTCTCATACATTCCTGGTGTGAGTCTAAAAATGGAACAACCACTTCAGAAGGCTGTTTAGCAATTCCTTATCAATTTAGTCCTACATCTACCCTGTGACCCAGAATATTTCACTCTTGAATGTTTACCCAAGAGCAATGAAAATATATGTCCTCACAATACAGTAATATTTCTAGTACTTTTATTCATATCAGCACCAAACTGGAAACAATCCAAATGTCCTTCAACAGGAAATTTGATAAGCAATTCATGGTACCTTAATACAATGGAATAGCAGTGAGTAATGCAAAGGAGCAAGCTACTGATGTGTGCGTGCAACAATAGGGATAAATCTCCAAAACAGTGTATGGAGAGAAAGAAGCAAGATACAAATTAATACCCCTGTTAAAAATGTATGATTCCATTTGTAAGGAGTTCAAAACCAAGCAAACCTAATCAATGGTGATAGAAATCAAAGCAATTGTTTCTATGGGAGTGGGCATTGTCTAAACAGGCACAAAAGAATTTTCTGGAGTGATGGAAATGTTCCGTGTCTTCATTGGGTTGATGAGTACATGGGTGTATATGTCTGTTAAGATCATCAAATTAAACACAAAGTCTGCAGATTTCACAGCATATAATGTATGTTTTTTATCTCAACTTTCAAAATAATTTGTGCTTTAAAAAAGCATTTAATCTTTTTATCAGGCTGCCCTACGTGATGCTATTCCTGACCATCCCTCTATCTCCTACTACTCTTATCATTTGTTTAAATTACACTGGCTTGAATTTATACATTTCTTTGGAAATTTGAAATAAAATGCAGGATATTAAATACCAGAATTATGTTAGTTTCTTCGGTGTCTAACACTGGTCCTACTGGGCAGGTGGTCTAGAGGAAAGCACTGAGGCAAGGTCTAGGGATGCTCATGGCTTCATCGACCGCCACCCCAGTCATCTGTCCAGTGAACTTAATAATAGAGCCGCCAGGCCACCAATAGAATCCCCTCTTGGTTCTTGGTTATTACTGAACCAGAGGAAAGAAATTTCCAAGTTTCAATAACTGGCACTGTTATTCAGGGTGCTGTAGATATTTTTTTTTCTTTATTGAAGTATACTTTACATATCATGCCTTTACTCCATTTTAAGTGTACAATTAAATGATTTTCAGTGAATTTACCAAAATGTACAGCTAATCACATAAATCAGTTTTAGAGGAATTCCTTTCCCCTATAGAGACCCCTAATTCCGCTTCTCAACTACTTTTCAAGCATGTCTCACCCCTTGTTTCCTTCTTTAATAGCTAATCAGAAGCTTTTAAAAAGCACTTGGAACAATTTTGCAATAAGAAGAGGATTTTGGAAAGCCCTAGGATTGTGCAATTCTTTAGAAAAGTTGGCCAATCCTTTTTGTTAAGAAAGGAAAAGATAAACTGAACACTTATTCCACATTCAACATTCCCTGTTTAGGAAAGAAAAAATAAAAGTGTTGCTCATATGACCTTTTCTGTAACATAAAAATCATTGCTATGATGAAAATCTTTCAGTGCATAATAAAGATTTAATGTAATACTTTAGTCTTTATGGCTTCATGAATGTAATAAATATACCATGTTTTAGATTTTACAATAAATTCTCTTAATTGGGTATCATTAAGTAATGAGAAGGTACGGTTAAGCAAGCATTCTCAACAATAATGATGAAAGTAATAACATAAATCTATTGAATATTTTATATATGCCAGGCACACTGTTAAGTACTTTATATACATGTACTCATTTATTCATCACAACAGTCCTATGAGGTGGCTGCTATTATCATCCACTTTTTTACTGAGAAAATAAGATAACTAAATTTTATAAATTCACATAGCTAGTAAAAGAGGAAGGAGGACTCAAACCTAGGTCTTAGGTTCCTATATTCCTAATCATCATGAGAATGCCTCCTCATTCATTCATTACTTCTCTCAACAAAAATGTCTTGAGTGCTTACCCTGTGCTGGAGGTATAGTACTTAGTACTGGATGCAAAGATGAATAAGATGTTATTCAGAAGCTCACAGTAGGGCCAGAGTCACATATGTAAAAAACAATTACAGGAGTCACTTCTTATTATAAATGAAATTGTAATTTAATTCAAGCTAATTTAATGTTATTTGCTAAAGAAAACTGGAAAGTTTTGATGCAAAAATTGTTAACCGACACAAAAGTTAGACTCTAATGTGAGTGTATATGTTAATTAGCTAATAAGGTAAAAATTATAAATAGTGAAATATATCTTTAAAATGAGTCCCATTAGAGATGAAATGCTACCATTTAGTAAGTGTAATGTTTCCTCTAGAGCTGGCTCTCCAGAAGACTTTCGGAACAGGTGCTTGTTTTGAGTTAAGATGCCGCAGTCTAACAAATTTACTTATCTTTATACACGAGAGTTACATTCATTTTGGCTGGATTCTCACATCATGGGAGGTTCTTGGCAACCAACATCCATGTGGGACCGTCATTTCTATATTTCCACTGTCTTGTTCACTCTAGGACATACTACCAGAGGATGAAATGGCAGACAATGTAAAGTATTTCTTCTTTATAAAGGTAATTTTCATTTATTCTATATTACATTTGCCTTCCTACCTCAGTCTAAAACATTATTATGAATTCCATGTTTGCTATTCCTTCTATGTTTATATGCTTATTGCACATAGGTACTCTGAACACATATAATTTTTTAAATATAGACTGTATTAAAGTTATTTGGGGACATTCTTTTTACTTAATAATGTTTTTCCAAAGCTCATTTCTATGATTGCTTAGAACTTTCATTTTGACTATTTTATAATATTCTTTTTGTAATGCACCCAAATTTGTCCATTGATATTGAAGTTATTTCTAAGTTTTTGCTGTTGTCAACAGTGCTGTTATGAATTTCTTTTTATCTTTTGGTGTACATATGGGGTGGTTTTTCTTGGTTTTAAATTTAGTACTGAGGTTTCTGCACCATAAGGCACAGAATGTTCAGGTTTAGGGAAAAATGCCAAATGATTTTCAAGTGAATGCACCAATTTGCACCTCCTTTGGCAATATGTAAGAAATCCTCTGGTTACACATCCATTTCATTACTTGTCTGATTTCTTCATTTTTTAAAAATAAATGTATGTAAGGGGTATATCAGTGATTTTGATCTGTATTTTCACAGTCACTGATAATTTTGAGTATTTCCTTATATGCTTTATATGTTGCCTTACATGGACCTCATCTTTGAAATTAGCATTTATAACTTTCAACCATTTTCTATTTAATTTTTACGTTGCTTTTCTTATTGATCTGTAGAAGCACAAGATGTATTCTGTATACCAATCCTTTTCCAGTTGTCTATAATACAGATATCTTCTCCCACTATGATATAGATTTTAAATAACTAATGTTCCTAGTTTTAATATAAATTTATCAATTCTTTCTTGTACAGTCAATACTTTTTGTATTTGTTCAAGAAACTTTTCTTACTCTGAGGTTTAAAAGATATTTACCTAAATTTTGTACCAGGAAGTTTAAGTCCTTACTTACTCTCCCTGGAATCTATTTTTATACGCTATGAAGTAGAGATTTAATTTTATCTTTATTTATTTGGATAACCATGCTCTTAATCCCCATGTATTAAATAATTCTGCCTTTACCTAGAGATCGAAAATGCTATTTCTGTCATATATGAATGTCCCATAAATATTTGGACATATTTTTAACATCTTTATGTACTGTATAAGCTATATTGTCTATCCCTGATTCCATATCATCCTATTTTGATTATGAATACTAGATTTTCAAAATATCTAGTAGGATGAGTCATTCATCCTGCACTTACTCAAATGAGCCTCGGTTATTTATTGGCTCTTTTTATTTTTTCATATTATAGATTTTATAACAATCTGATCAAGTTCCATTTTAAAAACCATGAAATTTCTATAGGAATTGCATTAAATTTTTAGGTCCACTTGGGAAATACTGATCTTTTTATAATATGAAGTTTTATTCTTTACACATATGTTATCTCTGCATTTTTTGGTTACTTTTAATAGCTCTAAAAGTTTTGTAATTTATCTGTGGAGATTTTGTACATTGTATGATGAGTTTGTTTGTGTATTCTTGTAAATAGTACTGTATTTACACTGTTGCAAATGGTTTTTTCCTCTATTTTTTGTTTTCTAGGTGTTTGCTCCTGAGGTGTATATAAATGTTATTAATATTAGCTTTTTATATTCTGTCCTTTTGCTAGATTTATGGATTCTTTTATATTTTCTATGTAAATGATAAAAATTATTGTATTTCTAATTATTTTGCTTTCCCATCCTATGTCCAACATCTATTTTTTGTTTCTTCTTATACTACCAGGGCCACCAATAAAATGGAGCAGATGTGGTGTTAGTGCCCCTCATTGACTTATTTCTTATTTTTAAGGAGTTGTTTCTATTGTTACCATATTTAAGATGATGTTTGCTAGTTTTTTTGATAATTCTATGTTAGTCTTTGGAAGTTCCCATCTATTTCTAATTTACTAAGTTTTTTTTTCTATTACAATTGAATATTGAATTTCATCAAATACCTTTTCTGCACCTGTTATGTTGACCGATATCTCATGCTCTGTGGGTAGGGAATGTTGATTAAAACTCAGTTTGGTTTCCTGAGAATGGTTTTTCATGGCTTCTGGCTCTGCCTCTTGTAATCTTGGTTCTATTCTCTGAGAAATGGCCAGTATTTGCATCTAAGTACTTCCCTCAGACTGCTTTCTCGCCATAAAAGTTTGGAGGGCAAGAGTCCTCTTCTCATTTTGAACACATGCATCGTTTTCAGTCCCAGATGGCAGACATCCTTTAAAAGTTTTGTGAGATTCCTGCATATCCCATTATAAACCACTCTGTTAAACGAAGTACCCCTATCCAAATCTTTAATCCAAGTTCACGTCTACTTTGGGCTGAAAAGTCAAGAGGCTGAGACAATGCCCTTAAACTTCTTAGAAAAGCTTTTGTCTAGCTGAAAAATTGCAGGGGCTGCGTCTTGAAATTTCCCCATGGGCTTATCAGAAAGTCTTACAGTTGCACCATGACTTAATCTGATCTCGTTCAGCTTGTGGAATAAAAGCCCTTTACATCTCCTACTGTGCGGATTTAAATGAAAAAAACAGAAAATATGATTATCAGGAAAAAGTAGGAGTAAATATATTTATATATCAATAATAGGGAATATCGTAAAAAGTAAAATTAACAATTTTTTGTTTCATTTAAAAATGGTAATATTATAACATTCTTCAATGACTGGTTAATTTTTCCTTTTAATTTTCAAATGTAAAAACATCTGGGTAAGAAGACAAAGAACCTGATTTTTTACCTCTTGAATTATAAATTATTTTTAAGGAGTCTAGCCACTGTCTTCATTCTTCATTTCTTCTATCAGTTTCTTAAATCATCAGCTACAGGACCATTACATTATGATCAGCTGTATATGGAGTGAGACGGCCTGCACAATTCCTGTTGTAATTCTTCCTGACAAAATGCCATTGGTCCAGCTAAAGAAGGGAATAGGATCTCATGTTAAAAAATGTGATCATTAGTTGCCCAACTAGATTAATTAAAGTGGGTCACTTTACTTGCACTATTTAATTCTCGTAATAATTACTGATACATTTAAAAACTCAATTGATGGCTTTTAAAACTAAAAGAAAAATCAATATTCATTTAAAACATAGTAGGAGAGACTGTTTCTGGATAAATTCAATATCTAAGTAAGAGATTCACAAATCTATTTAAATGGAAAGATCAGCCATAGAAAGTTAAAGTAAATCAAAAGCAAAACAGCCACAGCTGTTTCATTATCTCCAAGTAAAAGGCAATCTTTGGAAATTGTGTGTTTACGATTAATATAATTTACATGGCCTACTTTTACTTCCCTGTCAAATGTCTACAGAAAAATAAAAAACTACCAAAATCTCCTTTTCATAATACAATAGATAAAAATAACAAAGGTCGCAAAACTTTTTCCAGAAGAAATTTATTTATTTAACTTATGTTTATAGGGCATATACGCTGTGCCAGGCTAATCACTGAAAATATCAGGACTGAAAATACCAGGACTCTTAATGAAAGGCTTTTCTATGGGAGAAGAAATGATGGTGAAGACTTTGTAATTCAATGAATACATTTTTATTGTAATTTATGATTATGAAACATTTCAGAAGTGCAACAAGCATATTGTACCAAGAATATCCAATTATGAATACCGTTAATAATGTAAAACATTCTTTTAATGGAGAAAATCAAATGAGATATAAAAACTTGTTCTAAATGTGGAATAATGGTAAATTATATATGGAACTACTATTTTATTTTTACTAATTATTAGGGATTCAGATTGTGATCTTTAATACTATGGCAAGATGCTTATATCATTTATGTCATAAGGAGTTTGTTTGTTTATTTATTTATTATGAAGCCCAAAGACTCTTACCAAACTAAGAGTTAGTTAATTGAAGTTGTATTTTTAGTATGGCATTAGTCAGCATTTTTGTCCTGAAATTCTTCTATACTAGATGTTAACAAACTTTTTCTATAAAGGCCAGATAGTAAATATTTAGGCATTGTGTGCCATACAGTTTTTGTGGCAACTACTCAATACCATCATTGCAGAGTGAAATCAGCCATGGATAATATATAACTAATTATGTATTCCCAAAAAACTTTATTTCAAAAACAGGATGTGGTCTAGATTTGACCTATGGGTATAATTTGCCAACCTGTGCAAATATCATGTTTATTTCCTTTATTATCAGTCTTAAGATCTCTTTCTCTTTCTGTGTTTTTTAATGTCATAACTTTTATCCTATTTAATCCTTACTTAATCTTTTTTATGAAATAACAGTGAACCTCATGTGCAATTGATATTGTTATTATAAAGTGTTTCTTTACCATACCTTAATAAGTATCTTAACTCCCTGTAATTAATGATAATCATATGTTCTTAAACTATTATTATTACTACATGACAGTGTACCTGTGTAAGTTTATAAATTTTGCTTATGGTAGCATCACTGAAAACCTTAACTTCTAACAAAGCGCAATATATTGGAGCTAGATAGTATAATGTAGCTTTGGGATATGGAACCTGGGAAAGGTGAGAGGTGCAAGGATTTTTTCCTGAGTTTAAGTCTCCCAAAATTCTTTGAACAGAGCCTCTGAAAATTCTCCTAACTTGTAGATAGTTGCTTTTTCTACTGTGCTATGATATTTTTGAGATGACCTCATTACGCACTTCATTTCCAGTAATAGTCACGGCCCTCTTCAATTCTCAGTAGGATTTCTATATTCTGCAAGTAATTTGTGAACATTACTATTACCCTTGATAAAGATAGGTAAATTTTTTATTGTGTTTTATACTTGGCTACACAAGTTGCATGCATCATAAAAAAAGATACAAAAATAAAAGATCAATCAGAAAAATAGAACTCTTTTATATAACTGGTATATATTTCTTGACCTTTACATAACAAAACATAGCGTATGTTTATAATAACTGAGGGCATATTCCTGGACTCAGTATTTGTTATTGTCTCTAAATAACAAATAATTTGTTATTGTCTCTAAAATGCTTTTGTCAAAATATTTTTAAGTTATTTAGAAAAAAGAAGAAGAAAGAGTGATAAAAAATACTTAACTCTCAGGGAGAATTTTTAAAAACATTATTTGGTGTCCTTAGAAAATCATGACTATGTTACTTGTGATAACACAATTTATAGTAGAACGCCCTGATGAAGAATATTTCAATATTACTACCAAAGAATTCTTCCTAGTTTTTGCAGTAAGAATTTTCAAATTATTATAAAACAGAAAATTAATGTAATTATCCTGGAAGAGGTATTTTTACAAAGCTCTCAAATTTTTCTCTTTATTATATATCTTTTGATGTTTAATTGTTCTTTATTGTATTTTTCCCAAGAAACATCTACCAAGACTTTATCTTTAAATAAAAACTAAGTTTTGCGTGTGCATCCATATATTTGTGTATATTTATATATATGTACAACTTATATGTTCTATTAATATATGTACTTAATACATTCATTTTTATCATTATAATTGACATTTTCAAGATTTCTTCTAATTTCCAGTTGTTGATTTTTCACTTTTTAGTCTTTTTCTCTACAAACTATTTTTATCTTTATTACTCCAATTATTTAAAAAATATTCTTGTCTGTTCATTCATAGTGTTTGGCTTTACCTTTTTTGAAAAATATAGATAACACCCATCCATAATGTAAAGAATGACTTATCTATTTATATTTTATTCAAATAAAATGAAGAATTAGGCATGCTTTTACTTGGCCTCACTTATTCCACTCTACCTGCTGATAAGAAAATCTGGGCTTTTATACATAGGTAACTATTATATTTTACAATTATTTATTATCTTTATATTAAATTTTGTAAACATATATACAGTAATTATTTAGATGGAGTTTTTGTTTACTATATTTTGTTACTAGGTTTTCTTGTTCTTGTCAAGACCCCATTTGGAAGGATGTTACTGTTAGTTTTTGATACCTCGAGGCCACATTTCTACAAGAGGTAGTAGAAATATTTTGTTTCTTCTTATGGTTGAATTTTACAGCCCTCTTTGTGATTTTATTATGTAAGATTCCTTTGATAACTTTTAGATAATTAAATATAAACTGAAATTTTAGAATTCTAATAATGTTGCATATATCTGTGCCTTTTAAGGAAAATTTCAATGCAAAATGAAGGTGACAATTCAGACTCCGTTAGTAACTAACTATAACTGTATCCTGGAAATTTGTACTCTTTTAAATGGACTAGCTTAAAGTGTCCTGGAACAGTCATCATAAAATAATGTTTTGAAAATAAAAGAAAAAAAATTACAGCAAAGCTAGTATTATATTTCACTATTAGCTTTATTCTTACTTCAAATAGCACAACAGTTTTTGATCAAGTTAAGTAATAGATTACCTTTAAGATAAAGTCCATCTGTTAGGAAAATATTATGACACATTTTCTTCCTTTAATAGTAAGCAATTTAGAGAAAATACTTATACAGAAGTTAGCCCCTAAAAAACAATAAACATAGATGTTTTGAATTATCTGATGCATTTGAAGAAGTAACACAAGGAATAAAGCTTATTTGAGAATCACATTATTTAAGAGACCAACATTTTCAATATAAATTTTGGAGTTACATGTTATAAATTTGAACTATGTACAACATATTTTCAGGCCCCTAGAAACACAGTGACTAAACGACAAACCAAAATCTAGTAGAAAGACAGTCTAAAGGAATAGCTACATAACTAAAACACGAGAAATATTTCTCCCACATTATAACTTAATATGTTTCTATCAAGTGTATGAATCCAAGTCCATGCTTGTTTTTCATTTTAGCTAGACAGAGTTGATGCTGGGTGGTTGTTTCATTCTTTTGGAATGTTACTTCGAGGTTGAGAAACAGAGCACTTCTCTGAGCAGGGGGTTCCTTTTGCAGATCCTTTCAAATGAAGACAGTCGAGCATATCTGCTGAATGACCTGTATGCTGACTGGAAAAGTTAGAGAAGATCTAGAAAATCAACCAGGATCACCAAGATAAGACAAACTATTTTTTCATGAGTTATTAGATTTTAAAAATTGTTTTTCACATTCGCAGCCAGTATTTCAGATATATAGAGAATGGAAAGTGAAGATCAAAAATTTGAGGAATTGGTAAAAATAGATATTTTTCCATCATGAGAAGTTATGCCAGAATCTGTAGTTAAAATAAGATCTAGAGAAATTGCCAGTTCTTCAGTATTCTTACATCTGCTACCAGTTGTCTATGCCTCAAACGTCCTTACAGCTGGGTTATTTCTACACATATTCAGTGTGAAAAATTATCTCATCATGCCTTTTGCTTCAAATTTAAAAATCACCTTGCTTATACTTAGTATACTGAGTTATGCTCAAGAGGATGACATGAACAGAAAACTATAAGAGAATGAGTTTTTGAGAATCAAATCTTCCTCAGTTCTAATACCATAAACTTTCTTTAAAGAGAAAAAAAAAGCTAAAAGATAGCAGGTCATGTTGAAAGGCTGGAAATCTGTTGGAATTAGACCACACTTAATAATGCTACTTAAATCCTCATTTTCTCATGATGTATTGTGAAGAATACACACCCAAATTTCCAAGCATTGTGGCTTGTCACCACTATTAGTAAACAGTCAAGTTTTCTCAAACCTCAATTCTTTGAGCTTCCAAAATGACTGGTGGCTATTAAATGGAGATATAACAATAAGAATTAGTCTATATACTCTATTTATGTAGATTTCAGGCTTATAGAGGAGAGCACAAAGCCATATGCATTGTTTTTATTTCATTCTTTAAAACTTACCTATACTCACATTTTTAAAAAGCCAAAATTTGGCACTAGAATTGTGTTTTTATGGCACTTTATTAAATTAAAGAGAAAAAAGTAGCAGTGATAAGATTATGGATTTCAGAATGTAATAAGAGTCAAATTCTAGTAAGCTTAAGTTGTGGGTACTTGGAAATTCAATACGCACACACATTTTTGAGGAATTCATATCATTCTCCATATAGTGGTTCTGTTTCATTCTCACTTGTACAAACATTTGTGTTAGCTGAAATGACGGCAAACATCAGTTAACAATTAACAAGCAATGGGTAGCATTATTCATATTGCATATAAAATGTTAGTAAGTAATATGAGAAAAAATATGGCCTAAATCACATATAAATTTGATATAAAATACCCTTGGAAAATTCCCTGGCTCTGCTGATTACACACAAGAATTAATGTCGTTTGATGTGTTCACTGTGTGACTATAGACAAATGGGAGATAAGACTGACCTTCAACCTAAAATCAGGATACCTGAGGAAATCTATGATCTTTAACTTTGCATAAAGACTTATTTTTCATATAATTATGTATGGCAAACCACTGTCCAAACACACACAGTCTGCATTCTATTTTGCCCATAGATCTCCAACCAGTGCTCACTCAACAAACATCCAAGATTTGGTCTGCTCTATTACTTCAGGCCACTACAACTTGAGAATTTACCAAGAAAAAAAGTGTATTTCTTTCAAAATCATTCCTTTTCACCACTTCCTCACCCAAGTTCTCCAGTGGAAATTTCTATACTTTGATTCTTTGACTTCCTTCTCCATCTGACATTAATACGGTGGGAGAATGAATAAGGGATGGGCTTGCTGTCAAACTATAATACTAGGGGCTCTTTGCTCTGGATGTTAGCCTTTAGTCATGGCTTGCCATGACTTTTTCCTCCATAAGGCTCACTGGGCTCAGCCAAAAGCAGATTGAATAAATTCACCCAGTGCCTTAGTTGTCCCCCTGCTCTCCCCTTTCCAGACCCCATGCATCAATAATGTTCAATTGAGACTGTATGGACCTTAACTTTATCAAATAATAATTTAATATCTGGAAATACAGGTAAAGCATATAATGGGAGCCAAGAAACTCTTCAGCACTTAAGGTCTAGCTTATGTTTTAGAGCTATATTTTTATTGCTTATAAATTCAAGCAAAAGTAACAGAATTAGAGTGAATAAGTACGGATTGCCACATATCATCAGAATCAAACTGTAGGAAGCTTTTGGGGTTATACACAGGGAAAAATTTCTAATATTCATCTGTTTAAGAAAAACTGATACATTGAAATGAGTTCATAGGACTGCCAATGTCTGCAACTCTAAGGGTACTACATATAAAAAGTATGGCTAGCCAGAAACACATTTCTATTATTATTCAGGATCTTTACTATACTTACATCATTGTAAGCAAGCAAATTGTGAATTGAATCAAAGCTATATCCTAATTTAAACTTAAAATTTATTAAATATTCCATTAAATTGGACATGGCACCTGTGTAAGAAAAAGTCTTGGTAAATAACAAACTCATTAAAGTGACTAAGAAAATAGAGTGGCCTATTCATAGCATGATTTTTTTAAAAAATTACATAAAATAGAGTAAAATTGATATAAAAATTACATAAAATATTCCATTAGAAACTTTAAAATTCTATACTAGAATACATGTTTTAAAAAAGACATGATGTAGTGCTACAGCTCTTTTAGAATTTGTCTAGCAGGTTTTCCAGTTTTTACTAGAAAACTCCCATGGAAGAAAAAAGATATGCCGCAACTAATCTTCTCAAAGAGCTAACACTTTGAGACTTACAGAACAAATCTCTCTCTTTTTTTTATTTTTTATTTTTTTCTTTATTGAAGTGTAATTTACATATCATGTCTTTACTCTATTTTAAGTGTACAATTAAATGGTTATTAGTAAATTTACCAAGTTGTACAGCTATTCACATAAATCAGTTTTAGAGGATTTCCTACCCCCTATT
>CAUYRT010004613.1:0-67503 GCA_963574885.1 Lepilemur ruficaudatus
CAGAGAAACCACCCACTCAAACCACAGAATTATGACTTCAACTTAAAGTCACCAGCTGCATTAGCCTCTACAAGAGAGTCAGCCTGTCCTTTGAAGCTAGGCATTGACTCTTCTCTCTAGCAATGAAAATCCTACATGTTATCTTCTTCCAATAGAAGGCTATTTTGTCTGCATTGAAAATCTCTTATTCTTTTGCCTAGGGCAACATCTAGAAGAGTATTTCCAATGTTTTCCTCTAGAATTCTAATAGTTTCACACCAAAGGTTCAAGTCTGTTACCCAGCGTGAGTTGATTTTTGTGAGAGGTGAAAGGTGTGAATCCTGTTTCAGTCTTCTATATGTGGCTATCCAGTTTTCCCAGCACGATTTATTGAATAAGGATTATTTTCCCCAGTATATGTTTTTGTCTGCTTTGTCAAAGATTAGATGGCTATATGAGGATGGGTTTATATCTGGGTTCTCTGTTCCACTGATCAATGTCCCTGTTCTTATGCCAGTAACAAGATGTTTTAATTACTATAGCCTTGTAGTGTAATTTGAAGCCTGATAAATTGATACCTCCCATTTTGTTTTTATTGCCTAAGATTGCTTTTGCTCTACGGGGTCTTCTTTGGTTCCATATGAAGCGTAAAGTTATTTTTTCTATATTCTTCTAGACATTGGCCTAGGCAAAGAATTTATGAAGAAGACCCCAAAGGCAATCACAGCATCAACAAAAATAAATAAACGGGACCTGATCAAATTAAAAAGCTTCTGCACAACTGAAGAAACTGTCACGAGAGCAAACAGACAACCTACAGAATGGGAGAAAATTTTCGCAAGCTACACATTCATTAAAGGGCTGATAACTAGAATCTATTTAGAACTCAGGAAAATCAGCAAGAAAAAATCAAACAACCCTATGAAAAAGTGGGCAAAGGACATGAACAGAAACTTTCCAAAAGAAGATAGAATAATGACCAACAAACATATGAAAAAATGATCAACATCTCTAATCATCAGGGAAATGCAAATCAAAATCACAATGAGATAGCATTTATCTCCAGTGAGAATGGCCTTTATTAAAAAGTCCCAAAACAATAAATGTTGGCGTGGATGAGGAGAGATAGGAACACTCCTACATTGCTGGTGGGACTGCAAACTAGTTCAACCTCTGTGGAAAGCAATATGGAGATAACTTAAAGCGATACAAGTTGATCTACCATTTGATCCAGCAATCCCATTACTAGGCATCTACCCAAAAGAACAAAAGACACTCTATAAAAAAGACACCTGCACTCAAATGTTTATAGCAGCACAATTTACAATTGCAAAGATGTGGAAACAACCCAAGTGCCCATCAATGCATGAGTGGATTAATAAAATGTGGTATATGTATACCATGGAGTGGTATATGTATACCATGTATACCATTCAGCTATAAGAAACAACAGTGATATAGCACCTCTTGTATTTTCCCGGATAGAGCTGGAACCCATTCTACTAAGTCACGTATCCCAAGAATGGAAAAATAAGTACCACATGTACTCACCAGCAAATTGGTTTCACTGATCAACACCTAAGTGGACATATAGGAATAATATTTATCGAGCAGATGGGAGGAGGAGGGGATGGGTATATACATACATAATGAGTGTGATGCGCACCATCTGGGGGATGGACACCTCGAAGCTCTGACTCCAGGAGGGAAGCAGGGGGGAAAGGCAATGCATGTAACCTAAACATTTGTACCTCCATAATATGCTGAAATAAAAAAAAAAATGTAAGGCCTATAATTCAAAAAAAGGAAAATCTCTTATTATAGCCACCTTCATCAGTTATCTTAGCTAGATATTCTGGATCGCTTGCTGCAGCTTCTACATCAGCACTTGCTGCTTTACTTTGTACTTTTATGTTATAGAGATGGCTTTGTTCCTTAAACCTCACGAACCAACCTCTGCTAGCTTCCAACTTTTTTTCTATGCTTCATTACCTCTCCTAGCCTTCATAGAATTGAAGAGAGTTAGGGCCTTGCTCTGGATTAGGCTTTGGCATAAGGGAATGTTATGGCTGATTTGATCTCCTATCTGGACCACTCAAATTTCCTCCATATCAGCAATAAGGCTATTTCACTTTCTTATCTTTTTTGTGTTCACTAGAATAACACTTTTTAATTTCCTTCAATAACTTTTTCTTTGCATTCACAACTTGGCTAATGGTTTGGTGCAAGAGGCCTAGCTTTTGACCTATCTTGGATTTTGCAATGCCTTCCTCAGTAAGCTTACTCATTTCTAGCTTTTAATTTAAAGTGAGAAATGTGTGAGTCTTCCTTTCACTTGAACACTTAGAGGCCATTGTGATGTCATTAATTGGTCTGACTTCAATATTGTTGTGTCTTAGGGAATAGGGAGGCCTAAGGAGACGAAGAGAGGGGAACAGCCAGGTCAGTGGAGCAGTCAGAACACACATCTTTATTGATTAACTTCATGTTCTTAGATGGGTGCAGTTCATGGTACCCCAAAACAATTACAATAGTAATATCAAAGATCACTGATCACAGATCACAATAAGAGGTATAATAATAATGAAAAAGTTTGAAATATTGCAAGAATTACCAAAGTGTGACACAGAGACACAAAGTGAGCACAGGCGGTTGAAAAAAATGGTGCCGATATACTTGCTTGCACAGGATTGCCACAAACCTTCATTTTATAAAAAATGCAATATCTGTGAAGCACAGTAACGTGAAGGGTAAGAAAATAAGGTGTGTCTATATGACTCTAAGTCTTTATTAGTTTGATTTGTGAGATGCTTAGCTTTGGAGATCACCAAAAATGGTATTTAGAAATAACATTCCGTGTTTCCTTATTTACCCATATGAACTTTGGTAAGTTATTTAGCCTCTCTGAGCCTAGGTTTTCTATAAAATGGAAATAGAAATGCTATACCCACCTTTTGGAGTACATGTGAAGATAGAATTAAAGTGTAAACTGTTCAGTGTTTTGTTAAATACAGGGTGGCTAAAAAATAAATGTCCGTTCCTCTCTTTCCTCCTTCTCAAAGACCTATCTTTTGAAGGCAAATAGCATTAGCATGTGTGACAAAAGCATTTCCCTACTTGAAATAAAATGGAGAAGCTACATTATGTAAGTACTGGAAGAAGAAGCTCCTGCTGAATTTTACTTTCTTTTTGGGGTTTTCTCACTCTAATCCCTCCTGTTACCAACTTTCCCTTGAAATCCCTTTCCTTGGTTCCTCTTACCACATCTAAAACCAACCGGCATTTTCAAAATAAATTTAATAATCCAAGGAAGAACAAAAATGTATAAAAGGCATAGACACAGTCCAGCATACACTGATAGATCTCTCCTTATAATATTTCAACTGCCTTCTCCCTAGTCCCAGTTCATTCCTTTTCCTGGTAGATTTCACAAGAACCTCTGGTGGGAGTAAGTGTCATCTTCCTTTCTACCACATGGGGGCGATTCTCCTTAACACCTGGTTCTCCCTAGGTACTAAGCGCAATAATACAAATTCTAACTCTGCCACTCAACTAAGTTCCTCCCATTCCGAGGGACATGGTTCTCTTTTTCCCCAGGTCCCTGACAGGATTATCATCTATCCTGTATGGACTCCCAAATCCTCTATGTACTGAGAGCAGTTCAGTGGCCTGGAGACCCATCTTAGTCATGCAATAATTGTAACATCCATACAGCAAGAGCTGCACACATGGATGGGAGCTATTCCATTCCTCTCTAGACAGAAATAATTTGTAATCATTATTTCCATATAATTAGACCAGAGTTGGATATTATCAACGTCGCTAAATACAGATACAAAATAAAGTGAGATTGCACTAAAGGACTATAGTAAATGATGAAGATGTTGATACATTGTAGTAAAAATAAATACATTTTGACATATTACTATATGTTTGGTAATAGACTAGTGACTTAGTTATATAAATTAATATAGTAATATAGTAGATATTTAAAACAGTCTATAATTTAGTGTCAGTGTCTTGAAAAGGTAAGTATCTTATAACCTTCTGTTCTCTCCTCCTCATCAACTTCCTTCTTCAAGTGCAAAGACGGCAAAATTTCCATAAAACTAAAGTTACTGGGAGACCAGGCTTTTGTTCAGTCTTTTCTTGAATAGTTTTTTATTTATATTAATTTTTATGCATCTTAAGTGAACAGAGAAGGCTGAATAACTCTCAGCATTGCTGAGCATGTTCCTTCCAGAAGCCTAATTATCTCCTGTAGATGGCTTAACAGCAACCTTAAAGGATAGTTGAATAATTTATGTATGCAATGTGGCTGGCATAGTGCCTAGCACATAGAAAGTGCTTAATAAATGTTATTTTATTATTAATTTTTGATGAGAAATAATTTGGGGAGGAATGCAAATTACAGGTGGGAAAATATGGTGGCACATATTTGGTAATGTTAACTGATGGTTTTTCTGGGTGTTTCCTTGTACCTGTGGCCTTGTCCCAGTTTAGTCAGTGAGTTGCTCATTTCTTCAGAAAAAAGAATGATGTGGTAGGAAGAAAGAAAGAACTCTTTTCTTGGCTGTTAAGGGGAAAAGAAAGGACTTGCAACCTCGACAGTAGAATAGATGTAGAATACGTGGCATATAACATCAGGGTAACTGCGGAGATTTCTGTGCTCTCTTCCTAAAATGAGAAAACATTCCCTGAACTGGGAGTGGGGAGAGAACTGGAGGGGTAGCAAAGAGAAGTTAATACTGTAATAGCTTGAAATAGAAATTAATTGCATTATTGAAAAATTAAGTTATATTTCTTGCACACTCAAGTTTATGAACTAAATTTATGATTAACTATTTAGTTAATTATTATATGCATACAAAGTATGAAGCCTTTGTTAATGGTGAGTGGAAGTGTGATCTGTCCTCTAGAAATAGGGCAGTAAAGCTTTTAAGCTTAGAGACACGCTGAGTAGCTTCAGCTGAAAGACTGAAAATTTGCAATTGCTAGAAAGTTTCCTGTTAAGGTTTTAATGAAGAGCAGAAACACTTAGATTACTTGTTTTGTGTCACCAATTGAAATGGCTGAAATATGATTACATAGGCAGCAAGGTGATCCGGCCTGGATATATTCTTATTGTGTCTAAGTCCCAATGGCCCCAAACTAAATCATTATTTCTCACGCGCCCCCTCCCCAAATCAGTTTCCCGTCTCTAACGTTCTGTCCCTGTCAAGGGGACATCATTCTCCCAAGTTCAAAATCTTGCATCATGTTTTGCTCCTTCCATGCCAGCATCCCCATGACCAGGCAAGATTTTGTTGTTTTGTTTTTCTTTGAAATTGTACAATTGTGGGTGGGGAGTAGGAGGAATTGTTCTGAAAACTAAATGAGATCATGGATGTGAAAGCACTTGACATGTGCTGGGCACTCAATAATGTTTCTTTCCATGTCTTGTGTCCAGCAATTTAAGCTTTTTAATAATCTAACCTTATTTTTCTTAACCAATTTATTTCCCACTATACTTGGTCTTATTGAAATAGTGGTGTCTCCTATCCCATATATACACTTCACCCATTCTCTCCCCATGCCTTTTACTTTATTTATGTATATCTTCTAATTTGGAATCCTTCACTTTCTTTTCCTAATATCCAAATTTTACTCATACATCCAGGCTATGTCTGTCCTCTTTCAACATTGGGTCCAGGAGCCTACCATAGTTCCTGTCCTGTAATAGATTCTTCATAAATATTTGTTAAATCACTAAATAAATTTCCCCTCCTACCTGTAGGTCTCCCTGTATATTACAGCCCTTGATGACCCTCCCTTTTTGGTACTTCTTCCAGACTTGTGTTCTGTGTCGCTTATGTTTTGTACCCAATCATATATTGAATTTTAGTCTATGGATTGTAAGATCTCTGAGGACAGCTCCCATTTCTCTCTCTCTTTCTCTTGTTTTAGGTTTACCCATAGCACCCTATGGGTTATTAATTAAATGTCTTAATTAAAATTGGTAATAACACAGCATATAATTCTGTTCCTGTATCTAAAATTCAACCAAACCACTTTTCAAATTACTGTGAAAAACTTAGAATCAAAGAATCTCAGGTTTGGAACTGTCAAATTAAATTCCATAGATACAAAGATAATTTTTTTTACATAATGATAATGGTTTTCCTCTTCAAAAGAATATTTTTAATGTTGTTATGTTTCATCACTGCAACAATCTTGAGTTAAGTAGTTATATTAGGTTTTACTCTTTATATAATATGCTATTTTTTAAAAACAAAGATGACACATGAGTGCAATATTATTATTTTTTTTTCCTCTAGTTGATCTAATGGAATTTTTAGCCACATTGCTTCACATGATTAGAACATTATAAATTTGAGAATGGGCTGACTTTGTTTAGAGGGCTTTTAAATTTATACATATTTATGTATGTGTGATTGATGGATTGAACCAAGAGAAGCAATTGGCCAGTTACTTTAGGCAACTTGATGTAGATGATTTGCTCTGCGTATTATAAGAACCAGTTTCAAAGCAGGTTTAGAATTCTTGGAGCTCTTAGGTGTTTTGTCTTTTCATTATCAGTGTGTCTCTCTTTAGGGATAAAGAAATGTAGATTATCAGTAAAGCAGGTAATGAGATTCAGAAGTCTTTAATTCTAGTCTTAGAATTGAAGTGTCCTTTGTAAATGGATGTTCTAAATGATTCTGGGCAGGGCACTAATGCTTGCCATGTCTTCTCCAGTGATCTAAATAACTGCCCCATGATATAGTATCACCTGATATTACTACAGTATAGTTTGGAGTAATTAAAAGTATTATTTAAATAATTCATGCAATGAGAATTAAAACTGACAGAAGTTTAAAGATAGATATTTTACTTGGTACTATTAAATTAGCCAACACAGGGAATAATTATGTAGAAAATTCCAGATGCATGTGCTTTGGCTTTGAGCTAGGTTAGGCCCAGCACACGTCAGCCCGGCAGCAAGCACCACATCCAGGCACTGTGAGCATGGTGGTGGGCCTTCCAGCTTCTGGGTCTTCAGGGAGGGTTACCCCACTGTGCCCAAGGTGGCCTGGCCTGAGCTGCTCCCATGATGGGGCAAAGGCCTGGCTCAGTTTTAAAGTATTAATAACTCCTCTGAGTATCTTCTGGGAACTGGCAGGGGTTGTTTCTGGGAGTGAAGGTTGATGGCATCATGCAGGGCCAGTTGCTGACAGAAAGAGCCCAGCTGTCAGATTTTTGAGTGCTTCAGTCTGACAGGGTCAAAACTTGTGCTTTAAGCCAATAGGTCCAAAGACAATGGCTCCTATGAGATGGAGCCCAAAGGTGTCATTGAAAGTAACTGGGATGAGATTGTTGACAGCTCTGATGGCATAAACTTCTTGGAGTCCCTCGTTGGTGGCATTTATGCTGGTGGTTTTGAGAAGCCCTTTGCCATCCAGCAGCGAGCCCTTCTTCCTTGTTTCAAGAGTTATTATGTGATCTCTCAAGCCCAATCTGGACTGGAAAAATGGCCACAGTTGCCATATCAATTCTGTAGCAGATTGAACTGGCTCTAAAGGCCACCCAAGCTTTGGTCGTAGCACCCACTCAAGAATTGGCTCAGCAGATACAGAAGGTTGTCATAGCATTAGGACACTAGATGGGTGCCTCCTGTCATGCCTGCATTGGGGACACCAACATGCATGCTGAGGTACAGAAGCTGCAGATGGAAGCTCCCCATATCATTGTGGGTACCCCTGGGCAAGTGTTTGACAGGCTTAACAGGAGATAACTATCTCCTAGATACATCAAGATGTTTGTACTGGATGAAGCTGATGAAATGTTAAGCTGTGGGTTCAAGAACCAGATCTGTGACATACTCCAAAAGCTCGACAGCAACATCCAGGCAGTTTTGCCTTTTGATGTGCTTGAGTTGACCAAGAAGTTCATGTGGGACCCCATTCAAATTCTTGTCAAAAAGGAACTGTTGACCCTGGAGGGTATCCGTCAATTCTACATCAACATGCAATGAGAGGAGCAGAAGCTATGCACACTGTGTAACTTGTATGAAACCCTGACCGTCATCCAGGGAGTCATCTTCATCAACACCCAAAGGAAGGTTGATTGGCTCAGCAAGACGATGCATGCCCAGGACTTCACTATCTCTGCCATGCATGGAGATGCAGACCAAAAAGAATGAGATGCGATCATGAGAGAGTTCCATTCTGGCTCTAGCAGAATGTTAATTACCACTGACCTGCTGGCTAGAGGCATTGATGTGCAGCAGGTTTCTTTAGTCATCAACTATGACCTTCCTACCAACAGGGAAATCTATATCCACAGAATCAGTCATGGTGGATGGTTTGGCTGTAAGGTTGTGGCTGTTAACATGGTGACAGAAGAACACAAGTGGACTCTTAGAGACAAGACCTTTTACAACACCTCCACTGAGGACATGCCCCTCAGGGTTGCTGACCTCATCTGAGAGGGACTGTCCTGCTACCCAGCCCCAGCCAGGGCTCAATCTTGGGGGGTTGAGGAGCAGTAGGAGCAGGAAGGGAAAGGTGCCAAGGGATGGGCATCTTGTAATTTTTTTTCTTTGAATAAATGCCTTAGAGGCAAAAGAATAAAAACTCCTACAGTTTTGCTTTTTTTTTTTTTTTGAAACAGAGTCTTTCTCTGTCACCCAGGCTAAAGTGCAGTGGTGTCCTCATAATGCATTGCAATCTCAAACTTCTGGGCTCAAGAAATCCTCCTGCCTCAGCCTCCTGAGTAGCTGGGACTACAGGCATGCACCACCACACCTGGCTAATTTTTCTATTTTTTGTAGAGACAGGTGTCACTCTTCCTCAGGCTGGTCTTGAACTCCTGGCTCAAGTAATCCTCCTGCCTGGGCCTCCCAGAGTGCTAGGATTACAGGTGTGAGCCACTGCACCCAGCCAAGTTTTGTGTTTTTTAATATTTTGGTATATTGTAATAAAAATATATAAAATATAAAATTATATACATGATCTTAGAAATATATAGTAACCTTGATATTAATACTATTGACATAAGCACTTGAGGTAATGTTCAACATACATTGACATGCAGATAGGGAATTAATTTGTATTAATATTTATATGTAGAAATTCTTTGTCAATCTTCTTGTTCTTGAGGACTTCTGATATACTGTAAAATAAATCCATAATCTCAGGGTTGGAAAAGAGTTGTCTCTACAGTTGTGTTGCCATTTAATCACTAGACATGGACAGACATTTATGGTATTTTCAATTATTTTGTTATTACAAACAATACTGTAATGGATAACATTGAAAATGTTTCCTGTAAAATATGAGGATTTTCTAGAGTAGACAATGAGAAAGGGATTAGCTCATTTGAGAGGTAGTATGCTCATTTTAAATATTAATAATGTAAATTGACATTTCCAGAAAACTACCCTGATTTATACTTCCACACATAGTATATTTTTATATACATTGTATATAATGCATGTAATACTTTCACACACAGTATATATTCATGTATTAGACTATTAAATTTTCCACACCTTAATAGTTTTCAATTTTGCCAATGTATTGTGACAACACTGGTGTCTCATTGTTAATTTTCACTTGCATGATTACTGGTATAGTTAACCATCTTTTTACATTTGGGGATGTTTGTATTTCCTCTCCAAAGTACTGAATGTTAGATCATTTTCTCATCTTTCTAATGGGCTCTTTTAAAAAAATTATCTTCAGGAGTTCATTATATATTCTGAATATTATTTGATTGGTATGTATGCTGTAAATGTATTCTTCAATCTGTTTTCAGCCATTTAACTGTTACGGTATCCTTATGAGTAGAGGTCTTAAATTCTGATGCAGTCACAAATTATGAATCCTTTCCTCACAACATTTTTGTGTGTGTTTTGTTCAAGAAGGCTTTCTTACCAAGCATTTGAATCTATATTCTTTTATATTTTCTTGAACTATTTTTATAGTTTTCGCTTTTACAATTGGCATTTTGAATCCGTCTGGAATCGTTTTTTGTGATTGGCATGAAGTAGGATCTAACACTTTTTCCTAAATGAATAGACAGTTTGTCAATAGTATTCATTATAGTACATCTCTTTCCTATTGAATTGAAAAACCTCCTTTTATGTACTAAATTCCTGAATGCATCCTTTGGTCCATTTTTTACTTCTCTGTTCTCCTTTCTTGATTTATTTGTCTATTCTTCTGCCAATACCCCAATTACTGTAGATTTGTAATTGCATCTTTTACTATCTGGCTGAGAAGAACTTCTCTCTGCAGGGACACACACATGCACCCCCTCAATGTTCCTCTTTTTGAAACTTACCTTGGGAATTCTAGCATAATTTCTTTTCTAAATAAATTTTAGAATAAGCTTGTCAGATTCATTTAGAAGTCTGTTGCTATTTTGACTTGGGATTGCATTGGATTTACATGTTAATTATAAAAACCTGGCATATTTACAATGTTGAGATTCATTCAGGTGAATAGTTTTCATTTATTCATGTTTTCTGTTTAATGTGCTTCAAAAAAATTTCATTTTTTATTCCTCATGTTTTATTCTAACTTCATTAAATTTCCTATTTTATAATATCTGTTGGTACTTCAAAAGGGATTTTTAAAAATACATTTTTTGTGATTTATTTTTAAATATTAAAATATTTATTTACATTTATCAGAAGTGTTAAAGGTTACTTTGCTTACCATTGATTTTTGGTCTTCCTCTTGGATTCATTTTTAATTTTGCTGGAGCATGTCTCCTAGTTATTATTTCAGCTGGGGTTTGTGGGAGATGAATTTTCACATTCATTCATGTCTGAAAATATCTCATGTTTGAAAATGTCATTACACTTGTCTGGTAGTTTGTCAGCGTATAGAATTCTTAGTTTAAAATCATTTTCACCTTAGCATTTTAGAAACTATTTCTCCAGTGTCTTCGTATACTCGATGTTGTTAATGAATCTGAAGTCAAGTTGTGCTTTTTGTTTGTAATAACATCTTTTCTCTTTAGAAGCTTTTAGTATTTTCCCATTATCCATGGAGTACTAAAATTTTACCACTATTTTCTAGAGTAGATCTTTTCTCAGTCTTCTTGCTTCACCCTCAGCAGAACTTAATGTAAAAACTTGACTTTTTTCATACCTGAGGAATTTTATTTGATTCCTTTATTTGCCCTCTGAATTCTGTTTTCTCTCCCTGGAAAACTTACTGTGTATATTGTAACTTTTGGAGGGGTCCTCCAAGTCCCTCAACCTTTATTTCATACTGATCATGTCCCTGTGCATTTGCATCATAATCTGAGAGAATTGCTCCATTTGATCTTTGGGCCTCCAGGTTGCTCTTCAGCTATGTCAATTTTACTATTCAGCCTTGAAGTTTAAATTTTTGCTATCAGATATTTCATTTCTAAAATATGCTTTTTTCTTTCATTACAGTCTGCTCTTGTTTCATGGATACAATAACTTCTATAAATACTTATTACGATAATCATTTTATGTTTTAAAGTCTTCAACCATTTGCTCTACTCTGTTTCATCAGGTGTTACTGATGTGTGTGTGTGTGTGTGTGTGTAGGCTGATGCTTTTTTTTTTGATGGTGTGAAGTTTTCCTCAAACATTTACTGAGTCTTAATGTATTCATGTTAGACTTGGATTTCCCTTGTTAACCTGTCTATGAATGCTGTAACTAATTACCTCGGCTTTCTACCAGTTACTGTGGGTATTGCTGGATGTGCTATCAGGGTGTAACAGGAACTAGTCTTCCAGGAATAGGGACTCCATGATTATGACTAACCATATGCAGCAGTAGCCTAATCTCTGGCCCAAATGCCCACCCAAATGCTCCCACCTAATTACTCTTTGTTTCCTTGTGTACTTACTTATTTTAAACTATGTACTGCAAACTTTATCTGAGTAGATTTTTTGAGACCTATGATGAAGTTGTCTTCCCATGCAGAAATCATGAATTTGCTTTTGCCAGATACCTAAGGCCCAACCTAAGTGCCTAGATCTAACCTTAGAAGTATTAGTAGTTCTAGGCTTGGGGTGCCTGGGAATATCCCGTCAATGTAAACCCAGACTGAAAGTCTCCAGGAGGGCTGGCCCATGACTACAGCTTCTCAGAGATACGTATTTCTTTTTCCTTTTCTCTCTGCTGTGTGAAATGTCAAGTCTACAGATCCCTGGACTTGAAAGGGGGTGGGTTTACTCCTGCTTTGCCCTTATTCTAAGATTATAGCACTTCATGGTTCTAGGTAAATGCTGACAAGGTTTCCTATTAGACTCCTCACCTTGGACAGATCTTGAACATTGGAGTCTATCCTCCTTGCCTGTGAGGCCATTAAAACCAAAGCCTATGCTTGTCTGGCTCAGGGCAAAAGCTGCTTTGATGTTCAGGTGCTGGGCTGGGATGAGAGTGAGGCAAGTTCTAGCTTTGCTCAGGTGCTCTGTGCTTACCTCTCTGGCTTCTAGTTTTTCTTCAGATTTTTATCTGGTAGATCTTTACTGTCTTCACAACTCTTTGATGCATTTAAGAAACTTGCATATTTTATATACCATTTAATTTCAGTGGGAAAGTTGGTCCAATAGCCTACTAATTTAGTCTTTCACTACTAGAAATAAAAGTCCTCTCCTGTCCTCTGCACCTGGTGGTCTTGGTGGTGATGAGGGGAGTGGGGGTCAGACCTGCTACGCTAGGCTGGTCCTACTGTGGATTCTTATCAATCACCCTTCCCTTTTGCCCCAGTGCACCTTCCCTTTGTTCCTGAACCCACTAGTACATCTTTTCTAGAAGTATTCTCTTTTGTACATTTTGGGCAAAAGTTTCTTCTTTCAATTCATTTCCATCTCTTATTCTGTCTCCTAGTTATTCCTAATGATTTACTTTTCATTACAACAAATCTTACTTGTTTCCATAATGGATGAGGTTTTTATATATATATTTTTTAATTTCTGAATCAGGGAAGCTGCAGGGTATACATCACTTTATCCATCTTGGAATATTCTCTTCAGTCCCAGCACTCTGACCTTGGTTCCAAGTCCATGGGACAGGCTTGAAGAAGTCTTAAGAACCAATTTTTCTTGCCTACTATATCTCATTGGCTGCTAAACTATATAAATAAGTCTAGATGATTACAGTTAATAAAGGGAAGAATCCAGCAAAATTATAAAATCAACAAAAACTGATAAAATGACACTGTTGGAGTTTATGTAATCATCATACTGCCAAAACAACTGGTTGAAAAGTAAATAATTCAATCAATCACCTGGCTCTTTGTTCTATATGAAGGCAAACATATGTATACTACATTTAAAAATATTTAGATGATTGATTGAATTTTCTAGCTTTCCTCTGGCTGTTTGGTAGTGTGTAGAAACTGCTTGAGGCAAGGAAATATGAAGCAAATACCCAGAGGAGCAGTCCTTTGGAGAATACAGACTTAGGAGAACAAAGAGATAATATGGAGTGAAAACACTAGATTCCCATTAGAGGATTCAAGTCTTACCATACTGTCTACTTCAGGGTTTTTAATATCTGTAAATTTATAATAAAAAAAGTTTGCATGATCCTATTTTACAAATTTTAATGTTACATGGATATTAATTATTATTAAATTTTACAAGTGTTTTGAGCATCTCCTAAGTTGTCAAGTTCTGCAATGAGCTATAGGAGCTATTAATATAAGAGGAAAGTAAGGCACAATCTCTGTATTCAGGTAGTTGACAATCTGGTAAGGAAGTTGAAAACTAACTCAATTATGAGATTGTGATGCATAAGACGAAAAAGGTATAATGGCTCTAAGGAAGAGGTTAGGAAACTTTGGTTGTTTTTTTTTTTTTGATGACGTAGATCTTGAGAAGGACCTTAAAAGATGAACAGAATGTTATGCTGGAGATTTACGGTGGTGATGGAGTACAAGAGGGGATGATAGTGCATCCCTGCAGACAGACCATCTGCAGAACAGATTGAGAAAGACATGGAGGGGAGAATTAGTTAGGTATACTGGGTGCTAACAGTTTGAATGGGTTGAAATAAAGTATATATGTAGCTAAGACAAAACAGAAAGGAAGCTGGGATCTAATTCCAGGGGATGTTGACTACTGGACGAGATATTAGAACTTTATTCTGAGGCCAGGAGTGGTGGCTCACACCTGTAATCCCAGCATTTTTGGAGGCCGAGGCTGGAGGATAGGTTGAGCCCAGGAGTTTGAAACCAGCCTGGGAAACAGAGTGAGACTTCATCTCTACCAAAAAAAAAAAAAAAACACGAAAGAAAAATTAGCAGGGCATGGTGGTACATGACTGTAGTCCCAGATACTCAGGAGACTGAGGCAAGAGAATCACTTGAGCCCAGGGGTTTGAGGTTGCAGTGAGTTATGATTGTGCTACTCCAGCCTGGGCAATAGAGTAAGACTCTGTCTCAAAAACAAACAAAAATCATATTGGAAACTCATATTGGATTACAGTATATTGTAAAAAAAAAAAGAAAAAGAAAAAAAAGAACTTTATTCTGTGTAAAGTGGTTGTTTGAACAGGCGAAAACCATGATTATATCTGGAGTATAGGAATATTATTTCTGTCAGTAGTGTATTGTAGATAAGAGAGAGGAGAGTTGGAAGTACAATAGTGTATTTAAAGATACTAAAATGAGATTTTAAATTGAGACAGTAAAAATGAATAGATAGGAGAAGCACTGAGGATGTAGAATTGACAGGATATGGTGAAGAAATAAAGGAATGAGTAAATGTAAAAGATTAGGAGACTCTGTGTCCAGATGTGGCTTTGCAGAATGACACTGGAGAGGCAGCTTCACTGTGCTTGGCCTCAGTCTTACTATCTGTAAAAGCATTGAATTAGATGATACTTAAGGAATTAGAACTGCATGGTCACACAATTTTGAGGGTTTGTACTTGACAACTAGAGGAGCAGGGAGAGATAACTGATGCCATTAAAAAGAGAAAGAACATAGGAGAGGAAATAACTTTGACAAGATATGTTGAATTTAAGACACTTGTATACACTGTTCATGATTATCATGTAGCTGGCCATGCAGGTGTAAAGATGAGGAGGAAGGTCTGAGATCCAGACAAACATGTAAATGAAGCTGTGGGTCTTGGGACAAAGCACCAGAGACATAGAATATGAAGAGCAAGAGAGCCAGCCACTGAACTTTGGGCCCAGCATTTAAAGAGAGAACTGTGAAAGCCAGTGAAAGAACCTAAGAATGTTCTACAGAGGAAGAGGGAAAAAGAAGATGGTGAATAGTGTCAAATGGCATACAGAGGTCAAGCATGAAGAACAGTGAGAGGCCACTGGGTTGGTAATCAATTAGCTATTGCCATTCTTTGAGAAAACAGTTTCAGTTGACAGGGAGTAGGTCTTAGGACCCATCAGGAGCAGGTAGTAAGCAATCACTGGCAGAGAAAATTCTTGGGGTGTATATATGATGACAGAGACAATATAAGCCCTTGTGTGCAGACATGGAGTAGAACTGAGAAGAGTGATTCCTGGCAGACAAAAAGGACATGTCTGGAAGGGCAGTCCCTCAGTGCAGCTCAGATGAAGCTGATATATATGGGCATTTATGGGTTCAGAGGAATGTTCAAGTTTAATGCAAAATTTGATGCAGATTTGTAGCTCTACTTGCTCAGTCAGTCATTTTGAATGGGACAGCCACACAGTACACACACTCACTCAACGGCGTCTAGTGCCCCACTGACTAGCACAGTGAAATTGTCATTGTTCACGCATGCGCATCCCAGTCCACTCTCCATGGCTGCTAAGTTACATCGATGTTGCACAAACTGTCCTCATTATATTAAATACTAACAATGTCTGAATACTTTCTAGACAGCCCTTGTATATCTTATACTACCTTATATCAGCAGCTGGATTGGTATGGTGTATAGAGAAAAAACATGTTATTATTTTTCCTCCCATTTTTTCTAAGCCATACACTTTGGGATAGGCTACTCATTCTTTCCACCATCGTCAACTATTCTATTCTGAGGATCTACCAAAAGAGAAAAATAATCTTACTAACCTTTTTAGAATTTTCCTTAGGTAAATCTAAAGTGAGGGACAGTCACATATTTTTGTATAGGTAAAATCAAAGTACAATAAATATCACGTGAAAAAATGCATAAAAAGGCAATATACAAGCTTACAAGGTATACATGGGTGAAAAAGGGTAGACCTGTCTGTTTTGCTGTGAGAACTAGAGTAGAGGAACAGGGAGAGAAAAAAGTGAGTTTAAGAGCTGATTTCAAGTATGAATCTTAGGTCTTTTAGTACTTTAGCTTGTACTTTACAAGCTTTAGCTTGTAAAACAATGTCTTCTCCTCCACTTACTACTTTTCTGGGTCTCTGTACACAAGCAATCAATAAATGATCCATTGAAAACTCAAGTCTGACTCTGCAAAGTGCCATAATCCAGGAAGAGCTCTGTAATCATGATCACTGTCCCTACTTTCTCTCCTTTTGTTCACTTCTACCAATTGAAATCAGGTTTCTGTCTTGCTTCTCTACTAAAACTATCTTGGAAACACAAAGACTTCTCAGCTATTAAATCAGTGGTCACTTGTTGACCCTTTCTTTTCTTTCCCATTCTCTCTGGCATTTCGCACTACTGGCTCTTCCTGTCTTCTTGGCACTCTCTCACACTGGACTTTGTGACACTATTCTCTCTAGCTTTGTTACCCATCTATTCCTCTCAGTCACCACTGTTACTGCTATAGTTTAAGTCCTCATTGTTTCTGGTTTAACCATTTAATAGTGTTCTGCTGGTTACACTGCCACCAGAGTTATAGAGCTAAAATTCATCCACCACTCTACTGCCAAATTAATTTTTCTTCCTTTGTTGTAGTTGGCATAAATTGAATCTTGAAAGATTAGCAGGTATTCACCAAGCAGGCAAGGGAGAACAAGAACATCTCAGATCAGATAAAGGGAACAAAGACCCAAAGGAATAAAAGAGCATGATCTATAAATAAACATATCAGTTTGCTGTTCTCCGGAGAAATGTCTATTCAATTCCTTTGCCCATTTTTTAATTGAGTTGTTTGTCATTCTGTTGATGACTTGTAAGAGTTCTTCATATTTTCCGAATACTGAATTCTCATTGGATATATAAGTTGCAAAAATTTTCTCCCACTCTGTAGGTTGTCTTTTCAGTTTCTTGATGATGTCCTTTGAAGCACAGGAGTTTTTAATTTTGATATTCACTTTATCTTTTTTTTTTTTTTTTTTTTTTGCTCGTGCTTTTGGTGGCATATCTAAGAAATCACTGCTTAATCCAAGGTCAGGAAGATTTATGTCTATATTTTCTTGTAAGAGTTTTTAAGCTTTAGCTACTTTTATTTAGATCTTTGATTCATTTTGAATTAATTTGTGTATATTGCATGAGGTAGGGGTCCAAATTCATTCTTTTGCATATGGCTATCCAGTTGTCCCAGCACCATTTGTTGAAAAGATTATTTCCCCTCCCATTGAGTTGTCATGGCACCCTTGCCAAAGATCAATTGACCATAAGTGTGAGCATATATTTGTAAATTCTCAGTTGTATTCCATTGATCTATAGTCTATCCTAAACCAGTACTACACTGTTTTGATTACTGTAGCTTTGTAGTAAGTTTTGAAATTGTGACGTGTGAGTCCTCCAATTTGTTCTTTCTTTTTTTCTAAGAAGAACATTTATTTCTGTGTAAATTTTAGTATCAGTTTGCCAATTTTTAAAAAGAAGTCATCTGGGGTTTTGAGAGAGATTGTGTTGAATCTGCGGATCAATTTGGAGAGTATTGCCATCTTACCAATATTAAGTTTCCCGAACCATGAAAATGGGAAATATTTTCATTTATTGAAATCTTCTTTAACTTCTTTCAATAATTTTTGTGGTTTTCAGAGCATGAGTTTTGTACTTCTTTTGTAAAATGTATTCCTATGTACTTCATTTTCTGATACAATTATAAATAAAATTGCTTTCTTCATTTCATTTTTGGTTTGCTCACTGCTACTATATAGAAATAGAATTGATTTTTGTATATTAATCTTTTATCCTACAGACTTGTTGAGCTCTTTTATTAGTTCTAATAGTTTTGTAGTGGATTCCTTAGGATTTTCTGTATACAAGATCATGTCATCTATGAACAGAGATAGTTTTACTTCTGCATTTCCAATCTTGATTTCTTCTATTTCTTTTTCTTGTCTAATTGCCATGACTAGACCTTCTAGCATAATGTTAAACAGATATGACAACAGTGGACATCCTTGTCTTATTCTTGATGTTAGGAGGACAGCATTCAGTCTTTTCACCACTAAATATAGTAGCTGTGGGTTTTTTGAGAATACTTTTTATTAATTGAGGAAGTTTCCTTCTATTCCTAGTTCACTGCATTTTTTTTATCATAAAGGATGTTGAATTTTGTCAAATGCCTTTTTCTGCATTGATTAGGATGATCATGAGGTCTTTGTCTTTTACTCTATTGATGTGATGTGTCATATTGATTAATTTTTAGATGATAAAGCAACCTTATATTCCTGGTTTAAATTCAAATGAATATTCCTTAAATTGAATTTTTAGCAAATTATATGAGATTGGATAAAAATTAACTCAAGAAAAGGCCAAAGAAACAAAATTGAAAAATAATTTCCATTTTCAGTTAGCAACTACTAAAGAAACATTGAAACTTTGAAAGTAGAGTTGTTATTGTGTAAAGATTTAAAAAGAATATAAGTTTATAGCACTTTCCCACTTTTTGAATCTTATACTTTTCCTTTAAAGTCCTGGAACTAGACTTCATGATATTCTAGATTTAACAACACTTAACAACCTGTCCCAAATATTCCTATTTTATAAAAATTACTGTAATGCTTTCCTCATAGATTTGTTCTTTCTTTCTCTCTCTCTCTCCCCCCCTCTGATACACACACACACACACACACACATCCACCCATCCTTCTCAAGCATTGCCCCAAGTGAGAGTATCATTACTATCTATCCTTATTAGATATATACCTGTATAAAAATGGTACTAATTGGGAATATAGTGAAGTCACTTCTGATTTTCTATTTAGTCTCTGCTCTTAGTGTTGTTAGAGCAAAGACCCTCATAAAGAACCATAAGGACAGAAAAACTTACTTTTAATTGTGACCCCAAGAATTATCAGTATCTCTATTAACAGGGACAAGGGCTTCATCTTCTAAGCAGCTCCTCTTCACTGTAACACAGGCAGAACTAGGTGGCTGGCCCAAGAGCTTCCTCTTCTCAGGTCTGTGGGGGGGTCAAGAGTCAGTTGCTAAGCAACCATTTCCTTACTCTTGGGCCAATGAGCTGCCAGGAAGTTCCTTTCAAGCTGGAATGAAGGCAGCAGCTGGAGAGAGCAGGCTGTGGGAACTGTATCTAGTCTCCTGTTCCTCTGGCTAGAGATAAGGGGTAGGCTTGAAATAGGTAGGGGGTTGCTCTCTGATTCAAAAGGAAGAAACCAGAACTTCAACTTGTACATGTCTACACTAATGTGTAACTGTGTTCATAGTTGCTGGAAGTACTTAATTTTACATTACCTCTAGAGGTACAAGCTATACTTACATAAAAAGACAATTAAGTACATGAACTGACCTGACATCATCCCTTAATCTAACATCTCTAGGCTATGAAGGACAAAAAACACATGGTCCAAGGCTACTTTGTTCCCAACCTGGATGAAATTCTTTATCCTCTGTTCCATTTAGGAACTGCTGAGGATTTACTAGGACAAAGGCAAAAAAGATTGTTTAAAAACACCTTCTTTACCACTTCAAACAATATGATCATTTCACAAGTGAGTACCCTCAAAGCTTCCAGAAATCAAAATGAGTATTTAGGAAAAATCCTGGAAATATTAAGAATATCCAAAGAATAAAGCTAGCTGTGAAATCATGCCTAAAATATATCCAGCTTTTACAGTAAGTCCAGGGAATTACTTCAGAAATAGAATTTTATGGTCCTGAATTTATAGGTTTAGTCTCTTTATTAGCTTCCCATTGCTATGGTAACAAATTACCACGAATTTAGGGTTAAAACAACAGAAATTTATTCTTTTACCATTCTGGAGATCAGAAATCCAAATGATCCTTACAGGACTAAAATCAAGGACAGGGTTAATTCCTTCTGGAGACTCTGGGTAGGAATCTGTCCTTTGCCTGGAATTTTCTGGCTTCTAGTAGCTGCCGGCATCCCTTGACTTGTGATCACATTATTCAAATTTCTGCTCAGTCATCACTTCCCATCTCCTCCTCTGTAGTTTAATCTTCCTCTGTCTCCCTCTTATAAGGACACTTATGATTACATTTGGGGCCCACCAACATAATCCAGGATAATCTCCCCTTCTCAAGATTCTTAATCTCATCTGCAAAGTCCCCTTTGCCATATAAGGTAACATTCACAGGCTCCAGGGATTAGAATCTGAGTATTTTGGGGACCATTATTCAGTCTACCACAGTCTCTCATGTCTTTTCCTTTCACCAAGGGATTTCAGAATGGAACTTTCCTAACTTCTACACTTCTTAAAATTGCCTAAATAGAATTTATTTAAACTGTTTCAAATATCATCCATTAAACATTCACCTCATAATCTTTTTCTCAGTCCCCATTTGGATCCAGAATTATCAGCGGTTTTCAGCATATATTTTTGCCTTCTGCTTTCACTGAAATTGAGGCCCTTTGACCCATGTTCCTTTGACTATCTTCCTTTTTAATGAATCTCCACCTATTCATTCTTTTTCTAATTTATCCCAAAAGATGAAATGCCCTTCCTGTACTCTAAGCCCAAGTTTGCTCTCACTTTTGATGATATCCACTAGTACTTTCTCTAGTATATCAGTTTATCTGACATAACTTTCTTTTCCTGTTTTTTTTTTTGTTGTTGTTGTCAATCTTTTTTTGTCACTATTCTTCTCCATAATTTGAACACTCATTTCACCTCTCCTAGAAAATCTTTCCCTTGAGTCTGGCATCCTTTCAACTATTATCCCCTTTATTCTTCCTTTAGCCCCTAAACAGCTCAAAAGAATAGTCCACAATTGTTGCTTCTGGCTTGTTGTCTCCAACTGATTCTTCAACTGCTTGTTTTTCTTTTCACTAATTTACAAAGACTATAAATCCAATTATCTTTTATCAGTTTTCATCTTAATTGATTTCTGTGAGACATCTGTCATTTTGTACCACAATTGCTTTCTTGAAAATATATCACTGGTTTTTCTGAAAATTTAATTATAATTATTTTTTTGCCCTCTTAAACAAACTTCTCATTCTTCTATCACTCTTAGTCATTCATAAATTGAATAGCTACTATATGCTGAAGATGAATCATAACTCTCTATGAAGCATTCACTGATTTCATTTGTAAGCTCCATTTTTAGTCTTTAAATTAAAATTAGGGCCTCCCCAAGGTAATTCCTTCTGTTCGCATGTGTTTTTCCTTAATTTGGCAACATCTTTATATGGATGCTTACTTAACATCAATTTATATTGTTTTATTCAGTCAATAAATACGTTTGGAGAGCCTGTTATGTGCTAGGTATTATATCATTCTCTGGGGATGGTGAACAAAAAGGTATATTTTCTGTCTTCAGGGAGTTTATAAGTCAGAGTGAAAGTAGATATTAATAATCACAAAAAGAAATGTATAATTATAAACTGTAAAAGTGCTTTATTTAAAAATGAACACTGAGGGATATAAGGGGAAACTGAGAGTAAAGGTCAGGAGGGGTCAGAGTTAAGGAAGGGTTTACTAGGGAGTGATGTTTAAACTGAAATCTGATGAATGAGAAAATTCTCAGGTATAGCAACAAACATGTCAAAAGGCCATATGGTGAGAACAAGGTGTGCTCAAGAAAATGCAAAGCTCTATCGTTTGATAAGGCTGGAACCAGACACTGGGGGGTGATGGTAGGAGTAGCACACGGTATAAGACAAGGCTCCGTTCTTAATGACTTAATTGTTGTAAGAAGACAGTATTAGTGAGCTTAGGCTGCCATAACAAAATACTATAGACTGGATGGCTTAAACAACAGAAAATTTCTCACAGTTCTGGAGGCTGGATCTGAGATCAGGGTGCCAGCACAGTCAGATTCTGGTGAGGGCTTTCTCTCCATGTCCTCATATGGCAGGGAAAGGTAGGGGGAGAGAGGGATTGCCCTCTTCTAATGAAGTCACAGTTCTACCAGTCCCACCCTTATGATCTCATTTAACTTTAATTACCTTCTAAAGAACTTATCTCCAGATTTAGTCACGTTGGAGGTTAAGCCTTCAACCTATGAATTTTTTTTGGGGGGGGAGACACAATTCAGTCCATTAAAAGGCCACCCGGAAGTCATAAAATGATTTACAACAGTGAGATGACATGATCACATTTGACAAGATAACTCTAGATTCAGTATAGATAATGGACAGAAGAGGTACAAATGTGGACATGAAGGCAAGTTAAGAAGTTTTTACAGTACAGTTAAATTCAGACTGAGTTTACTGCAGTGCTCTTGGCATGTAAAGTGATTCCAGACTTATACAGGAGATAAAACTAAACAGTATAGCAATTCATTTGATATGAGAGTGAAGTTATAAGAGGTACTAGGGATGGTGGAGACAGACACCAACTGAATGAGTGATGGAGCCATTCAAAGAAATAGGAAAAACTAGAAGAATACCAAGTGTGGGGGAAGGATCATGAGCTCAGTTTGGTACATGGTACATTTCAGGTACTTTTGAGACATTAAATATTTAACACTTTTGAATGATAACTGTATTTCATCAGAGTGATTAATACTAAATGCTGAAACAAATGTCATCTAAATAAACACAATAAAAATTCCAGTTCTTTGAGTTGACATGATAAAAGGTATAATCAATACTGTAATGTTCCAAAGAAAGCACAGGTGGAAGGACTGGTGCTAGACTGGATGTAAACAGCTTCCCTGTTGAAGGGAAGGTGCTCAATATGATGCACTTTCCTGCAGACACCTTGCATTTAGTATTTCTAAATAAGAACTCAGTATCTTTCCCACATAATATGCAACTGCTCCTGTATTGCCTAATATTATTAATATTGCTATTCTCCTCCTTAACCATCTCAAGAAACCCTAATCTTCTTTTCTTCCTCACTTTTCTCCACAAATCTATTCCAGTACCAATTTTTATTGATTCTATCTTGGTAATGTCTCTTCAATCAAAGCCCTTCCTTCTATTTCCATTGTCAATGAGTGAATATTTTTATTACTAGCTCAAATGACACTCTTGAAGCCTTGTCTCTTTCTCCCAGCTAAATTTTTACATTTCTCACAGCATTAAAAGAAAAGAAGCAGAGATAATAGAAATTATCTTACGATGTTATGAATCATCCTTATGAGAGTGTCCTATTATTTAAAACATTCCATTCTTTACAATCCTTAGTGGGCCTCCCCCTCTTCTTTTTCCCTTTTATTATTCTAAAGAAATGTGTTCTGTGCTGCAGTGGCTCACACTTGTAACCCCAGCACTTTGGCTAGGAAGGATCACTTGAGGCCAGGACTTCCAGGAGTTCCACACCATCCTGAGCAACATAGCAAGACCTCGAGACCCCCTCTCTACAAATATAGAAAAATTAGCCAGGTGGTGGTGGTGGGCACCTGCAGTTGCACTTACTCCAGAGGCTGAGGCAGGAGGACGCTTGAGCCCATGAGTTTGAGGTTGCAGTAAACTATGATGATGCCACTGCACTCTAGCGAGGGCAACAGAGCAAGACCTTGTCTCAATTAATAAATAACGTGTTCCACATAATTATTTGCCCAATACATATAACACAGCACCCGAATTGCCAAATAAATGTGTATTTACCACATCCACTAAGTCAGCCTTGTAGATGTTCTGATATTTAGAAATGCAATAAATTTAGCATCTATTTGGATTTGCTTTGATGTAAGACTTCTGTTTCCAATGTAACATTTTGGTTGCCCACAACTTACTGGTTCTAAAAACTCTTGAGCAGCCGGGAATGCCAGTGAAATTTGTATTTTTTACAAGGTTGAGGAGCCGTCTGGAACCACTTCTCAATACTTCCACTTCTTTTGGTTTCATTTATCTTACCCACCAAGAGGAAGGCTTCAGATTATCTGGTAAAAACCGCCCAGATGGGTAGTTAGAGCGAGTACGGACAATTCGTGTTGACACACGAATTCACTTGCACATCCTCGGGCTCGCTCCCCTGTCACCTGGCTCACCTATAGACCACGCCCTCAGGGCCTCCCAGCGCTGCGAGGCCAGCTGGAAGCGCGGGACACCTCTATACCCTCTTAAGCGTCAGCCCCACGCCCCGCCCCCGTCGAGAGGCATCTCCAGCCCCTTCGCGCCCTGGCTCCGCCCCCTCCAGCTCCCAAACGTCTTCGGCGTCGGGCCCGAGCCTGCGCCTGCGCGTGCGCCCTAAGGCCTCAGTCGGGGCGCGCGTGGCTAGAACTCGGAGAGCGGCGGGCGGTGCAGCCAATGGGAGGCGGCGCTGCCTAACGGCTGGGAGGCGGAGCCTGCGCGGGTGTTAGGTTAGCGCGAGGCGTGACCTAGTTGACAGGCTCTGAGGTGCTGCTGTGGCGGCGGCCGCGGAGCTGAGGCGGGTGGGAGCCGGAGCCGAGCGCAGGCTGAGGGAGGAGGGCGGCGACTGGAGAGCGGCGAGTGGCGCGGGACGCGGAACCTCTTTCACTTTTTCCTTCCCGAGTGCCCCCTCCCAGCCCTCCCACTCCACACACACCCTGTTTGCCCGTGAGCCTGGGGAACTTGCAGCTTAAAGCCAGCCACCCCCACGGCAACATGTACCCCAGCAACAAGAAGAAAAAGGTGTGGAGAGAGGAGAAAGGTAACCGGCCCGTCGAGTCCTGGGGGTGCGGGGGATGTGGGGTTGGGGTGGGGGCGGGGGTCAAGCTGTGTGTGTCGCGGCGCCCTCCGCCCGAGCTCCCGCCTCGCGCCCTCCCGGCCGGTGCCGCCTCCCTCCGGTGTCCGTGTGTGCACAGGCGCGCGCACACCGGCGTGCACGCGCCGCCCCCGGGCACCTGCAGCTCGCGCACGTGTGGGCGCACGCCCCTCTCCGCCACCCTTCGCGCCCGGTCACCTTCTCCCTAGGCGGGGCTGCCTTCGCCCCTTTCGCGGCGTGGAGCCCCGCGCAGCAGCCCCGGGCGACACAAGTTTCTGTGAACCCCAGCTGGGACTTTGGCACGCCCAGCTAGGGTGTCCCGCGCCGGTGGGCACTCAGGCTACAGCTGCTGCTGCGCCCCCTGCACCCTATTCCTTTCCCCCAAAACTGGCTAAGTGTCCCCGTTTTGGGGGTGTTTTCCCCATTTCTGGGTCACCCTTCTTCGCCGCCTCAGTGAGTTTTGAAACCTGGAACTTCAGGGGAAACCTAAAACGAGCGTTTTGTCCGTGAGGATAAGTGCCTTCAGAGGAGTCTGAATGGGCTTTTCTCCCAACAGTGTGTTTCTCTATATTCCGTCCCCATTCATGGTCTGAAGTGGCACAGAGTAAGACTGTGTGACTAGTGTCACTCTGTGAATGAACCCATCCCTGAATTTTGTTCATATCAAGGTTCATCCAAACAGAGTAGATTGACAGTGGCACTGACTGCTTTAAGAAACAGAAGTTTGCGATCCAGACCCCCGTCCGCCTCATCTCTCACTCTCTCGCCCTCTACCTCCTCCTCCCCCTCCACCCCGTCACAGTTGGATTATATATTCTGATGTAAAACTTGACTGGCATCTCCCCCTTCCTTTTCATCCCTCTTTTCTTTCATTCTTTAGCTTTTTCCAGAAATGTAGCAAAAAGTACTTGCATTGCTAGTGTTAAGATACGCGAAATCTGTATATCAAAGGTGAGGTCCGATGAGGGTGGTGCACCCTTCTACTGACTATCCCCTCTTGTTTACAGAAGAAGGATGAAAGGATGACTAGGTTGAAAGTTGATTACCTTGATAATAGGTCTTTAAAACCTGTAGATTTTTATTGCAAATCCTGGCCATCATGAACATGAAGGCGAAACAGTGGAGGAAAGAAAGGGAATTAATGTGGGAAAAAAAATTCTGTGTATTGGGCCTACTTCCAGCAATGCATGAGGAAAGAGATGAGGAGGGAATTTTTTTTTTTTTCAAATTAACTGCAGGATGATTTAACATAACTGAACAACATAATTAAAATGGTCTTTAAAATATTAAAAGATTAGCTTATATGTCATTTGATTATATTTTTAATGATTATGGGCATATAGGGAGCTAACAATTCTAGTTTCACAAAACAAATGCTGTTAAGAATAATAGCCTGATGTATAAAGTAGTGTAAGAGAATTTTGCTTTGTCTTTGCAGTAGCAGTTACTTTAGTTTCAACACACTTTCAGCAAGCATTCACCTTGTGAGCATTGAAAAATCATTTATGCCCATTTTTATTGATGGTTTTGAAGTGTTAGCTTTGTATTATTTATGATAATGAGGGCAAAATAGTGGAAGACATAACCATTGTTTTCAGTAACAGGGATCATTAAATTATAGTGAGTACTTAACTATTTTTCTGGCATAGTAAAGAACAAAGTTCCTAAAGTAACAGTGTTATAATGGCTCCTTCGTTTAACATCTACACAGTTGGACTATTACAGCAGGCATTTTAGAATCCTTTTTTAATGTCTATTTTTTCCTTTCATTTCTTCTAATGGGGAAAATATGACCACATTAATATTTTCTAAATAAAGCAAATGCACCATTAAAGAAGGCAATTAACAAAATAATTATTAAAAATTAAGCTATTTTTCGCTTATCCAAAACTAGTTATTTGTGCATGAAGTTTAATATTAAAGGAAAAAGTTATAATTATGATTTGAAAACTTTAATGAATGTCTATGTTTTGGGATATTTAAATGTAAAAAATATTACCAAGGAAGAGCTAAGGACTTCTGGTACAGTAGTTAGTATTAAAGAAGCTGATGGGATGCATGGCCTTTTTCCTTTCATCCCACTGGAGAGCTGATGGTATAGTATTTTTATAGCTGTCCTTTAAATCTAAAGGAAGACCTACCCACCTCATTGAAATGTCAAAGAATTCTATAAACATATTTTTAACTCAATATGCCATCTAATAAGTAGGTCTGCCTGCTTATATGCTTGGTTCACAGAGAAAGGATTCATTGTAAAGGTGAAGCATTCTTTAAAGAAAAGTTTTATGTAATGCCAGAAAACTGCATATATGTCTGTGGCCTTAAGTATGTTTCATTTTTTAAACAAATGACTAAGGAATTCTTCAGTCCACATATGTTAAGTAAACATTAATATTTTGAGTCCTAATTCAGAACCATTTATGTGCATTTTCATTATGTGTATTGCAACTTAAATTTATCTCATTGTTTTATTGTTTTGCAGTTGATCTTATTTTTATTCTAAGTGTTCACACTTAAACTTTTAAATAAATGGAATGCCAGAGGCCAGGTTGCATTCCTATATGTTATCTTTGACATTTATAGACCCTATATGTTGCTTTATAATGTCTTTTTAACCTGCTAAGTAATATTGGAATAATTCCATATTCATGATCTGAGTTTTTATGATAGTGCCTTGGCAACTGCTAGTCATCTCCTTTTTCTGCTTTTGTATGACAATTCCAAATTTCCCATTCCCTTCAAGCTTCCTATTCCACGTAAGACCTGATCCCCCTATACAAACAAATGACATTGCCTTTTTAAGTCATGGAGAAAATAAATGCCATATAATGTGAACAGCCCTAACACTAACATCCTCTTCCATAATCTCATTGGTCTTTTCCTTTACCCGTTCTTTGGCTTTTTTCCTATCAGAGAGGAAGCACTTTTCTTCCTCATTTCTCAGCTTAACCTCTCTGCTTGTGCTCTTTATCCCATCTCCTGTATTCTTTGAGATCTTGTGCTGTCATTTATTCACTCTTGGGTATTTTTAATTTCTTGGTGTCTTTGGGTTCCTCTCCACTGCTTATAACAGTGCTCAAGTCTGATCCACCTTCAAGTAGCTTTTCTTCCACAGGGCTTCACCTTGGAGTTGCTTTTATCGCTTTCCTTTTTTCACTTAGTCCCTCATAGTGTCCAGATTTTAGTTATATTCTAATGAAACTAATGTTCTTAAAGTCATTTAGTAGTAACAATGATAACAGTATTAATATAAGAATAGTTATTATTTAAGCCGTGTTTATGTGCACAGCACTATTCTTAGTACCTTACATGGGTTATCTCAATTCTCACCACAACCCTATGAGGTAGGAAACTGTATAAAGTAGCATATTGTGGGATCAAGAGCCTTGAACACCAGTTGCCTGGGTTTGAATCCTACTTATATTGCTTAACTAGCTGTGGGACCTTAGATAAGTTGTTTGACCTCTTTATCTTAGTTTTGTATCTATAAATTGGAAATAGTACCTATCTACTTACCTCAAAGGAAACTGAAATATAAAGAGATTAACTGACCCAATACACACAGATGTGTATAATGATATAGATTAGAACCCAAATAGTTCTGTTAAACTACTGTGCATTCTTTTCAGTGCTATTGGTGACTCAGTTGATGACGCCCACAGTGATAACTGAGTTTTATTTCATTGTTCTCCTATTTGTGCCTACTCCCTAAATGTTGTTTTTTTGAGGTTTGATCTTCTGCTTTCTTTCCTTCCTCCCTTCTTCTTTCCTCTAGGACCAGAAGTCTAAGTTATAATTTCTGAAATCTCTAGGCTAGACTTCTCCTCTGAGTTCCAGATCCTTGATTTCAAGTTCTTGATCTCTCATAGGCATTCAAAACTCATTTTTTTTGGCAATTGAGTAATGTGATTTGAATATTTCACCTTTGATTAAAATATATACAGTTTTTTCTCCTAGTGTGGCTGAAGAAAAGCTAGTTCTAGGAGTGGGAAAAATGTTGGTTTTCCATTTCTTGTTCACTTGTGCTTACATTAATATTTCTGCAGTTTATTTCTGTGAAAGAGTCTTTTAAAGTGATTATTTTGTGAGAGTTAGATTACCTTAAACTAGATGTTATCCTTAAATCCATTCACCTAAACTATGATACCTTGTAATGTGCTGAAAGAGAATTGAAGAGTATGAGAATACAACTGTCAATCTCTATGCATTGTGGAGTCCTATGGTGAAGTATATGTTATATGACAGCAGACATCCAGAATGAGTTAGGATGCAAGTGTCAGTTTACGTATTGACTATTAGTAAATATTAGTTTCTTCCTTGTTTCTTTAGATTAAAAATAAATGTAAATGGAATTCTTACATTTTTTTCTGCATTCTAGTGGATCATTTTGTATACCGTCTGGGATATGCATAATCTTATAGTGGCCTACTCTGTAAGATAAAGGTTAAACTGCCCAGCATGGCATACGAGTCCCTGTACAGTTTTGTTTTGCCTTATGTTTCCAGCTACTTTTCACTTACATGCCCACTCTTCTTCTCATACCACATCTTGTAGCTTCATTAAACTATGGTATTCATATCTCCTTTGTTTACATTGTTCTGTTAGTCTGAAATGTCCTTACTTTTAACTCTTCATGGCAAAATTCTGTGTATCCTTTATGAACCAGCATACATATCACCTTCTTGAGGAGCTTTTCCTGAGAGTATAGCATAGTACAGTGGCTAATGCCATAGGCTGTAGTCTCTGACTAATGGGGATATCTGTCTCTATTTTAATCTTGACTTATTACTTGAAGGGTCTCTTGCTTTGGGCAAACTACTTAACTTTGCTATGCTTTAGTTTCCTATCTGCAAAAGTGGAATAATAATGTGATCAATTTTATGAGTTGTTGGGAAGGTGCTGTCAATGAGATTATACATGGAAATACCTGACACATTCTTTATAAAAAAATTCTTTATAAATGACACCCACTATTATTAATTCTAAGATGCAATTCTTTTTTATATTTTAATCTTATAATCAAGATGTATATTTAATGCTCTGCAAAGTTATAATTAAATTGAAAGTGCACTTTTATTGTTGATGACATTGTAGAATTGAGAACGTATCTTGGTGGATACCTTTTTGTGCTGTCACTATTTGTATATACCTACCTGTCTTAGCATTTTATATTTTATTTATATAGATGTTATTTTGTATCTTATCCATTTCCTCTTTTGTCCTGTGAACTCCTCAAGGTTAAGGATCACCCTTTGTACCTGCAGTGTATAACGTGGCACATAGTAGACTGTCAGTAGATGTTGACTGAAAGAGTAAATGAATTTACTTATTTTTTGGACTACCACAAGAGAGTCTTTTTCATCACATCAGGTTTTGATTCCCTCGACCCCCGCTAATATGGAGTTTGACATCTTTTAACACTCAAATGTAGAGTCATTGGATTTGCCTTTTGCCATTCCTCAGGACTGTACCAAGACTTTGGTTAGTTTAACGTAGATAATATTTAAAGTATAAAATAATTCATGTGCTTAAAAGTTAAATACAAATGGAGATTCTGCTTTTATTTTGCAAGAACGTTTACTGAAGATGACCGTAGAAGAGAGACGTAAAGAATACCTAAGGGACTATGTTCCCCTGAACACCATTCTTTCATGGAAGGAGGAGATGAAGGGCAAGAGCCAAAATGATGGTAAGTTTCTTAGAACATTTTTTAGGTAGATGCTGTTCCCATTTGTTTGTGACTCCTGCAGACCAGTTGTTGACAGAAATGAATAACTGGCATTCAGTAAAGAGATGACACTTTTACTATTTTGCTATTTGAAATTATTGCTTGGGTGTCATTTAATTGTTTTTAGTAATCATGTGTTTTTTAAGTTTAGAAATATATGTTAACATAATTTGTGTTCTGAAATATACTACCCTTATAATATGGTACTTTTTTACAGGTCCTTTTTGTTTGTTTGTTTTTACTATTCTGCAACAGTTCCTTGGAGCAAATGCTATTAGCCATTTGCTGCTTTGGTGGTGTGGCATTTTGAGTTTGCTTTGATTAGGTTCATTTTATAATGGATTTCCTTAAGTTATTTTGAGGATTGGATATAGTTCAAAGAGAGTTTATTAGGAAGATAGAGAAAAACCAAGTAATATTTCTCATCATTTTAGAGAAAAATAATATATTCTGTATAGTGTGGTATTATGTCTACATGTAAAGTATTTGCGTGGCAAAATTTACTCTCTCCAAGTCTTTATGATTTGATGAGAGTCAAGATTGTGTTAGAATATAAATGAAGTTTTAAGGATTAAAAAGGTACCTGAAAAAGTTTCTAGAAACAACATAATAGATTTAATGGATGTTTAATATGCTTACTTCTGAATTAGCACACATTGGTGTTAATGATCTGGATGTGAAGTTTAGTCAAATGATACTTTTTAGGCCACTTAACAGTTGAGAAAGAAAAGACTTTATGAAATGAATTTGGAACATACCGATTTCACACGTTGTGGTCTTAGATTGATGGAACAATACAGGGTATTATGGGCCCAGAAAATTAAGACTAGCATGGAATGCCCATGAACAAAATCTCTGGGAAACAATAGCCAAATTAGTCTTTGGTATCTGTGTACAAAACACATTTACCTGACGGTTTGAGCTTTAGACAGAAATTTGTTTTTCTAGAAAGGCAAAGCACCGCAGTTAGGAGTGAAAAGGTGTGGGTTCTTTTAGACCTTATGCCTCCTGGAAACGTGACTTTGGGTAAGCAGGGTAGTGGGTCTACCCCAAGTTCTAATGTGGTCATTGGACAAGCAGATTGGGATGTGCACACCTGACCTGCCTGCCCAGTGTCATCAGTAAATGCACATTGTTTTAATAATGGTGTAATTAACACATCATTGAGAGGATAGGGAGTTTTGTGTAATGAAAAGAATACAGGGCTTGAAATCAGTGGGACGGAGTTCTGGGCCTTGTCTGACCTAGGACTATGTGCCTCTTCGTGTTTGGTTCTCAGTAATTTCTTCTTTTGTTTATAAGCAACTGGTATTGAATACTTCAGCTCCAGTTTCTTTTTTTTTTTTTCTTACAATGGCTGCAGGTTGAGTATCTCCCATCCAAAATACTTGGGACCAGAAGTGTTTTGGATTTTTGATTTTTTGGATTTTGAAATATTTGCATTATACTTACCTATTCAGCATCCTTAATCTGGAAATCTGGAATCCAAAATGTTCCAATGAGTATTTCTTTCGAGCATCATGTTGATGCTCAAAAAGCTTCAGATTTTGAAGCATTTTGGATTTCGAATGTTTGGATTAGGACTATTCAACCTGTAGTAAATAGGTCCCCCAAATCAGAAAAGATACATTGAATAACACCTGACATGGTTATTCCCTAACAAATTGCTGTATATTTAATCCTACCTGTCAGTATGAGCTTTGTAAGTGGTTTACAACTGCTCTGTGTATTTATTTTTTTTCCCCCCGCCTCATGTTTTTTTAAACTTGAAAGTCCTCTCTGGGGAAGTGGGTGATGTGATCAAAATTCTATTTCTATAGATATACAGTGCTTTATTTTTCTGCCTAACATCTAAAATGTTATTTACTCCTTTCTATTGTGATGTAGAAATAGTGACTCTTTTTCATGAAATGGAATGGCTCATTTTATAAGTAATATTTGTTAATTTCTATGCATAATACACATCTTTCATATATACTTCTTGTGTTACCTATTGCTCAGTTATAACAAAATATTTGTCAAGACAGTTTTAATATTTTAATAGTTTAAAATATCCTTTAAAAATATAAATTTGTAAAAAAATGATAGAGGACCAGTGTAAATATTTGAAATATTTAAGTCATTGCTTGTAAATGTACATGTGTAAAAGTAGGTATCGATATTTATAATAGTTTAATTTTTTAAATATGAGATTTCAAACTAAGTGTTAAAAGAAGTTTGTTTATAATTCCTTATTTAGTTTCTAGTTATAGGAAATGAACAATATTTATTTGGCTAGGAAAATATACCAATTTTAAATTCAGTAGTTTATCATTACTTGTGTTTTTATAGAAGGCCATTTTGGCTTTAATATCTATGATTACATGAAAAGTTCTTGAGTGGTTTTTAATTTTTTTCTTACTTTGCTTAAATGTCTTTTACTTTATGCTCCTTGTTATAGTAGAAATTTAAAAAGTGGGCAGTGGCTGAATGTGTTTGTAACAAATTGACTTTAAGCCTTAAAACAAAAGGAAACCAAAAATTGCTGAACAACATAAAACCAATGTTTGTGTGGAAAGGAGAAAGCAAGTAGGTAATATTTTTACTATGGCTTACTACTTTGGTAATACTGGAAAGCTATGCATCGTAAGAGGAAAGAATGGGAGATCATTACCAAAAAAAAAAAAAAAAAATCAAACCAAGTCACCCGCAAAAACCCATTAAGTACATCATTTGCTAATTGTTTATGTTCATATTTGTCAACTATTATTAGCAAATCTCTGGAATTATATGCTTCTAATTACTTTTTCCTCTATATTAGCAATGATATAATAATTTCACTTGTCAGTTGCTGTGTTGTAGGGATTTTTAAAATGCTTGTCTCTCCTATTATACTATATCTTTAGCACCTGGAATGGTGGGCTCAATCATGTTAAATAAAAGTGCCTCAGTGGTTAATAGTCTACAATGGACAATTCTTTCTTTTTTCTCCCAAACTTTTAATAATGGCTACTTAAAAATATATGTAAAAATGGATACAGTCAGGCATTCCACGGTGTTTGGGGTAACAACGGATCATATATGTGATAGTGGTCCTATAAATTTATAATATTGTATTTTTACTGTACCTTTTCTGCATTTACATATGTTACACAAATACTTACCATTGTGTTACATTTGCCTAAAGTATTCAGTACAGTAACATGCGGTACAGGTTTATTGTCTAGGAGCAGTTGATATACCATATTGCCTAGGTGTGTAGGCTATACCAATCTAGATTTGTGTAAGTACATTCTGTGGTTTTCACACAATGACAAAGTCACCTAATGACGCATTTCTAAGAACATATCTCTGTTCAGTGATGTGTGTAGTATAATGAACCTCATGCATACATCATGTCATTTCAAAAGTAAATAAATGGCCAGTTTTGTTTAATTTATACCAGTGCTTTCTGCACCTTTCACTCAGACTGGATGCAAATTGAGTACATATCGATTTTATCTGTAAATGTATGTGTGTATGCATATATATGTACCTCTAAACGATAGGGACATATTTTTGTTTTAATATAACCACAATACTATTATTACATATAAAATTAATAATTTCTTAATGTAATTATATATCCAGTTGGTATTCATGTTTTTCCCATTTGTCTCATAAAGGGTTTTTTTTTGTACAGTTGATTTGTTTGAATCAAGATCTCAACAAGGCTCACATATTGCAATTAATGTTTCTTAAGTCACTTTTACTCTAAGGTTATTTCTCTTTTGTGTCTTTTTTCCCTCCCTTCTAATTTATTTGTTGAATAAACTAGGTTCGTGTCCTGCTGAATTTTTCATATTTTGAATTTTGCTGACTGCATCTTTGTGGTGTCATTTAATATGTTCCTCTGTCCCTTCTGTTTTTTAGGAGTTTGTAGTGAAATCCAGAGGCTTGTTCAGACTTGGGTTTAAATTTTTTTTGAAAAAATACTTTATAGATTATTGTGTATCTTTTTGCATCATATCACAAGGCACGTAATGTCTAGTTGTCTCTCTTTGTGGTGATTGATCTCTGGGCTTGTTAATGGAAAAAGACCCAAATTCTGTAAAATAATTTAAAGAGGTTTATTCTGAGCCAAGTGTGTGTGACAGGCCTGGAGCACATAGCCTGAGAAAATGTACCTCTGGTATCTGGATTACAGTGTGGTTTCATACATTCATGGAGCCAGGAATTACCCGTAAGACTCTAAGTCAATACGTGGAGAGTGTACTGTGGGGAGTGTACTGTGGAGGATGTATGGTACGTTGGTTTGGCCTGGAGTGGTGGGAGATTTCAAATTTCAAAGTGGGAGAGAGGCTTAAGGGTTCTAGGTAGGTTTAAAGATTTGTAATTGGTTAAAAAAATGAAGCTTTGTCTGAAGGCTACCAGACATTTACCAAAATTCAGGTGATAAGTAAATTGATGGTCTGTAGATGTGGTTTAAGCTTTGTCTTGTATAGCCTTAAGCCTGTTAATGATTTAGCATCTTACTGTTACAAAGGATATCCCCTAGAAGGAGCGGGGCATGACCAAGCATATCTGACCTCTCTTCTCATGGCCAACAACTCAGCTTGAGGGTTTTTCTGGGGTCCCCTTGGCCAAGAGGGTGTCCTTTCAGTCAGCTGGGAGGCTTAAGATTTTATTTTAGTTCACAGGCTCAAATATTGTCAGCCTGATCTATCGAGTGTAAAATTTTCAGGCCGGCTGCGGTGGCTCACGCCTGTAATCCTAGCACTCTGGGAGGCCGAGGTGGGCAGATCGCTCAAGGTCAGGAGTTCAAAACCAGCCTGAGCAAGAGCGAGACCTCATCTCTACTATAAATAGAAAGAAATTAATTGGCCAACTAAAAATATATGGAAAAAATTAGCCGGGCATGGTGGCACATGCCTGTAGTCCCAGCTACTTGGGAGGCTGAGGCAGAAGGATTGCTTGAGCTCAGGAGTTTGAGGTTGCTGTGAGCTAGGCCGATGCCACGGCACTCACTCTAGCCCGGGCAACAGAGTGAGACTCTGTCTCACAAAAAAAAAAAAAAAATTGTTTTCTACAAATTTTTTACCTAATAGTTACAGCAGCCATTGATGGTTGTTGCCTAGATCCATTATTTTATTAGGGGTTGCAAAATAGTGTTCTTTGAATTTCGTCATTCCTTTATTTATTAGTTGGACTTCTATGAAGAGGAACTTTCTCTTATCAAGTCTTTTGTTGTTATCCAGTACAGTTTATACAGGAAAGGCCAAATGCTAGGTTTCCTTTATTTAACAGTTTTCAGATTGAGTTCATTCTCAGTTCTCCAAAGATGACCAAAGAGTTCTTTTCTTTTTAATTTTTGACTATCATTTTGAATCTTTTTCCATTCCTTCCTCTCTCCCCCCCTCCTTTTTCCCCCACTTCTTTTCCTCTTCTGCCACACATATGTTAAATGAGAATGCCTCAGTGGTTAACAGTCTGTGAAGGAGGTTTGTGTGTTTGTATATTTAAAAGTATACCGCCCCCCATAGGGCGGGGAGGTTAAAAAAAAAGTATAGTCCCAGTGGAAATACATAGAATTACTAAACTGTAGCCCTAGGGTACAGTAAAAAGACAAAGCTAGATGTATAAATGGGTGGATGGATAGATATGATAGAAAGATGATACTGCTTCTTTGTAGAGACAACAGTTTTAGTTCTTGGGTTTAATTGTTATGTGTTCTCTTCGTCTCCTTTGCTACTACTATGCTAAGGTTCCACTAGAACACCACCCAGAGAAACAATGTTATTGTTACTCTCTTTGGATGGAACAAATCACTGGCAAAGACTCTGCCAGGCTATACTAATTTTCTCTGACCAGTTGGTATCAGGGAAAATATTAATAGGTATGGCTATTAAGTTTAGATTGACTTTGAGTCATTACTTTTAATGTTTATGTCGAACAACAGTGGACAAAAATAAAATATTCGATGAGTTAGGTGAAAACTATAAAATTATTTTACTCAGTTATGACAAAATATTTTTAAAAATTGGTCATTTAGAAAGAAACTTCATATTTTGTGTCATATATGCATGTTTATATTCAAATCTGATTTGTAGGTCTTTGAAAAACAACTACAGAATGTGAACTGTGTAATCTTCATAAGTCCTGAAAATCTCCCATTTTTTGAGGTGTATAGAAATATTTTGACATGTTTTGGTTAATTGGAGGTATGTTTGTAATCTTTTGTTTCTTCCATATTAAAAATATTAGCATAGTAACTTAATAGTGTAGCCTTATTTGTTCCCATTTTCAGTAGAACTAATTTCTACTCTTAATTTTGCAAAATGTGGTAGATGACCAAAGAAATACATGTTAAGTCCAAACTTCTCAATCTCTCAGTCTGTTCACATTGAGATGTAATTTCAACATAAGTGTTGAATTTTGTGTTATTTTACCTATGTCCCAAGTTGAAAAATGATATCTAGAAATCCTCAGAGAAAGTATATCTTAATCATCTTTCAATTCCAGTGCATACTGTAGTACTTTTATACTTGGTAAATTTGCAATAATTATTTTTGAATGTCAATATCTTTATTAGTCTCGATGACTGTGAGGAAATAAGAACATAATTACTTATACTGCTGAATATTACATGGAGAGTGGTAAGGGGCCATAATGGTAAAAGGAATTTTAAAAATTTGTATAACTATGATAGAGTGGATACTGCCCCAGATTTGTAAACTATATCAACCATATTATTTTATTAAATGTTGGCTAGTTGTTAGTTGGAAGACATGGTACAATTTAAGATGACGGAACAGTTAGGAAAACAGGATGGAATTTCAGTAGGGATATAAAAATTGAAAAGAAATGTTTCTTATTTAATGCCTCTATATTGATCCTTTTTTGTATTATCACTTTCAAGTTGAGCAGTGTACTTTAAAATAATCTGTAGAAGCAGAATAGGACTCAGCAAAACAACTCGGCTTCTTAGATATGAATCTTTGATTTTGAATGGGTGTTGATTTATTTTTCCCTCATAAATGATCTTAAAATGAATTTAATTAAAAACCCAGAAATCTGTATTTGCTTCAAGTAACTAAGACCATTCTGGCTTATTCTTTAACAATTAGTTGTGAAGCTTCCATTATGTGCAAAGATGTTACACAATTAGAACTTAGAAACAGACACTTTTTGCTTTGAAAGTGAAAAATAAGGACTAGGGTAAAGACTAAAATTTTAACATGGCCTCCTTTATGGTCTGGCCCTTCCTTTCCTCTTTGTCCTTGTGTTATAGCGCTTTCTTAGTCTTTGCATCTAGCCACATTGTCTTCCTTTCTGTTTCTTTTCTTTTCTTTTTTTTTTTTTTGAGATAGGGTCTCATTCTGTTGCCCTGGTGACAGTGACATCATCATCATAGCTCACTGCAACCTCATACTCCTGGGCTTAAGTGATCCTCCTCCTCAGCCTCCCAAGTAGCTGGGACTACAGGCATGCACCACCATGCTCTGCTAATTTTTCTAATTTTTTTTTGTTAGAGGCTAGGTGTAGCTGTGCATGCTGGTCTCAAACTCCTGGCCTCAGGTGATCCTCCTGCCTTGGCCTCCCAAAGTGGGAGGATTACAGGTGTGAGCCATTATGCCTGGCCCCTTTCTATTTCTTGAATGTACTGTGTTCCCTCTCACTACTGGGCTTTTATTTGGAATTTTCCTCACCACTCATCTCACCTGCTTAATTTTTCTCATCTTTTAGTTCTGAACTTGAAAGCTTTCTATTTTCTGTAAGTCTTCTCTGACTCCTTACTCTAGAACAGGTTTCTTTATTATGTACTATCATAGGGCTATATTCCTTTTCATAGAACATTTATGTCAATTGGTTTTTATGTATTCCATTTGTAGAATTATCTGACCAGGGTCTGTCTCCTTTTTGAAACTGTAATTAGTGTGAAAATTGGGACTGTATTGTCTTAACTCCTTTATGTCCCTGGCTTGGTGCACAGTAGATACTCAGTAAATATTTTTTGTGTGAATTGGATAGTGATAAATTATTTGCCTGATGATATTTTCATGCATTATTTCCTTTTTACCTTTCTTCACTGTATTGTGAAAACTGATGTGGAATGAAAGGCTTAGAAGTTAAGCTAGATGGTTGTTAATGTAGGTAGTAATATACATTGCATCTTTATAATATAAGGTCAGTTTTATTAAGTTTTAAATATTAGATGGCCCAATGATAAATTTCAATAAAGATTTTACTAAACTGTCATATAGATATTTAATTGAGACAAAGATGAGAATTCATGTGTTTTATATATTCAGGAACATAATGTAATGAGCGTTGTATTATATATTATTATTAATAGTACTTAGTAACTAAATGTCATGATTTGAATTTCTGTGAGCTTAAATGGCATCAGGGCTTACGTTAATGAGACAAATAGTAGATACTTAGGTTTATATAATATTTTAAAGTATAGGATAATTTTAAAGTGTTACCATTCTAAATGCATTTACTTTGGCCTTATTGATCCTTGACACTTCCATGAACTGTAAGAAATTATTTTAATATCACATCCAGTTTAAGTCCTTTACTGAGTTAGTTGGTTAGATGAAGAATTTGGTGGAAGAATTAGACTAACTTCTAAGAATTTTGAAAATAAATGAAATTCACTGTATGAAAACGTTAAAAATTTCTGTGTAATGATATTCTATGTGATGGTGTGAGCACTGGCTTAGTCATATGTATGTGAGGTAAGGTTATTAAACTTCTAAAATGGAGAGTAAAAGAACATGAATTACATAGGAACTCATGAAACACTACGTGGTTCTGTTTTTCCTCTGCTTTATTTCCCTCTTGGTCCTTTTGACTGCAGTTGACCCTGGAACAACACAGGGGTTAAGCAAATGGACTCCTGTGCAATTGAAAATCCATGTATAACTTTTGATTCCCCCAAAACTTGAATACTAATAAGTTGTTGACTAGAAGCCTTACCAATAATGTAAACAGTTGATTAAAATGTATTTCATATGTTATGTGTGTTATATACTGTATTCTTACAAGAAAGGAAGCTAGAGAAAAGAAAATGTTATTAAGAAAATCATTAAGGTAGAGAAAATATAATTACTGTTTAGTGGAAGCAGATCATTTTTAGCTCTTCATCCTTGTTGTCTTCACATTGAATAGACTGAAGAGTAGGAGGAAGAAGAGGGGTTCATCTTGCTATCTCATGGATGGCAGAGGCCAAAGAGGTAGAGGGGAGGTAGAAGAGAGGCAGGAGAGGCAGGCCTTGGGGTAATGTTACAGAAATACAACATAATTTCTGTCTGAGTTTTTTGCTTTTTCATATCTCTGAAAATGTTTCTATGCAGTTTCTGTACCAATCTTTTTTCCACTATTTGTTTTAATTTCAGTCCCTGTGTCCTAGAAGGATTCATGTTGTAAAAGAAACCAAAAGCAGTCTTGAATAATTGGAACTGGTCCATAAAATTATTGTCTAGTGTCAATTTATTTTCTGGCTCTGCTTATTCTACATCTTTTTATTGTCTAACGCTTGTTTGGAGCACTCATCTGCATCAGATTATCTTCTGTTAATTCCTCTGGTGGGTTACTCTTGGCTCTTGAGTTTCTCTAAGATCCATGTCTTGAAACCCTTTACCCTCCACCTTTTTTTTTTTTTAACCTATATCCATAATCTTTTTCATGATTCCTTGATTGGCTCTGTTGTAAATCCTATGAAGTCATGTACATCTGGACAGTTTTCTCCAGTGGGATTTTATTGTTTCTGGCTTGATGGCTTTCATGGCTTTTTCTATAACAAGGATGACATTTTCAATGGTGTAATTCTTCCAGACTTTCATGATGTTCTCTCTCTTGGGGTTCTCTTCTATAGCATTGACAATCCTTTCCATAGAATAATATGTGTAATGAGCCTTAAATGTCCTTAGGACCCCGTGATCTAGTGACTGAATTAGAGACGTTGTGTTTGGGGACAAGTAATTTTCTTCAGTGTTTTCAGTGAAGTCTGGGTGGCTAGGTTCTGGATGGCTAGGAATAATATTGACCAATATCAAAAGAACTATAAAGAGCAGTCCCTTACTGGCAAAGTGCTTCCTAACTACAGGGACAAAGCATCAATGGAACCAATCTATAAAAAGGATTCTCTTGTGCACCTTTTTTTATACAACCAAAAGACTGGCAGCTGTTGTTTATCTTTTCCCTTTAAGGCTTGGGTATTAGTGTCACATAGTGTAATACTTGCAATACTTGAGCAATAACAATAGGAGGTGGCTGTGAAATTATTACAGTAGTACAATATGTACTGTAGTTAATTTTGTGCAGTTGTGATTTAATATAGCATATACTTTTATTTATATTTCTCTCGACTGCCAATGGTGCCATATAAGTTCTGTGAGAGAGAGAGAGTGTGTGTGTGTGTGTGTGTGTGTTTGTGTGTGTGTGTTTTGATAAATGTTAACTTTTTGCAGTAAGTTTTGACATCTGGAAGTGTGAGTCCTCTAACTTTTTCAGGAATTATATAGATTTTTGGGGTCCCTTGAGGTTCCATATGAATTTTAAAATTGGCTTTTCTTTCTGTAAAAAATAACTGTTGGGATGTTGATATAAATTGCATTGAATCTATAGGTCATTTTGGGTAGTGTTGTCATCTTCACAATATTTAGTCTTCCAATCTATGAACATAGGATGTCTTCCTACTTACTAGTATCTTTTATTTTTTTTAGCAGTGTTTTGTAGTTTTCAGTGTACGATCTTTCACCTTCTTGGTTGAGTGTATTACTAATTGTTTTATTCTTTTTGATGCTATTTTTAAATGGAATTGTTTTCTTAATTTTCTTGTACATGTTCATTGTGTATAGAAATGTAATTGGTTTTTGTGTATGGATTTTTGTATCCTGCAGCTTTGCTGAATTCAAGCTAATCTTTCAGGCTTTTACATATATGATCATGTAATCTGTAAACAGAGATAATATTCCTTTTTCCTTTCCAGTTTGGATGCCATTTATTTCTTTTTCTTGACTAATTGCTCTGGTAAAATTTCCAATACTATTGTTGACTAAAAGTAGTTAAAGTGTACATTGTTGTTTTGTTCCTGATCTTATGGCAAATGCTTTCAGTCTTTCACCATTGAGTATGATGTTAACTTGTGGGTTTTTCTTATGGCTCCATTATGTTGAAAAAGTTTCCTTTTATTCTTAGCTTATTTAATATTTTTATCATGGGAAAGTGTTGAATTTTGTGCAATGCTTTTTCTGTTATCAATAGAGATGATCATATGGTTTATATCCTTCATTCTTCATTTTGGAGTATTGCATTCATAGATTGTGTATGTTGAAATCATACTTGTATTCTGGAAGTGAATTCCACCTTTTAAGATGTAGCTGAATTCAGTTTGCTTGTATTTTGTTGAGAATTTTTGCACTGTAATTCATAAAGGATATTGGTCTGTTGTTTTCTTGTAGTGTCTTTTTCTGCCTTTGGTATCAGGGTAATGCTGGCCATATAGGATGAATTAAGAAGTGTTTTCTTCTTTTTGGAAGAGTTTGAGAGGATTGGTGTTAATTCTTCTTTAGATGTTTTGGTAGAATTCACCAGGGAAGCCATGCAGTCCTGGGCTTTTTTTGGTTTGTTTGTTGGAAAGTTTCTGATTACAAAGTCAATCTCTTTACTAGTTATAGGGCTATTCAGATTTCCTATTTCTTTGTGAGTCAGTTTTATTACATTGTATGTTTTTAGGAATATGTCCATTTCATTCAGGTGATCCAATTTTTTGGCATGTAATTTTTCGTAGTATTCTCTTATCCTTTTTATTTCTATAGAATCAGTAGTAATGTCTCTACTTTTATTTCTGATTTTAGTAATTTGATTGCTTTTTTTTCTTAGTATGGCTAAAGGTTTGTCAATATTGTTGATCTTTTTAAAGAAGTATATTTAGTTTTGCGGATTTTTCTCTGTTTTTCTATTTGCTTTTTTTTAATCCCCAGTTTTTATTATTTCCTTCCTTCTGGTAGCTTTGGGTTTAGTTTGTTCTTTCTTTTTTTTGATTCTTTAGGTGTAAAGTTTGGTTATTGATTTGAGACCTTATTTAATGTATGTATTTATAGCCCCAAATTTTCTTGTAGCACTGCTTTCATGGCATGCCTTAAATTTTGATATGTTGTGTTTTTATTTGTCTCAATTTATTTTCTGATTTCTTTCTCCATTTTTCAAGAGTGTTGCTTAATTTCCACATAGTAATTAATTTTCTAGTTTTCCTTATGTTATAGATTTCTAGTTTCAGTCCATTATGATTAGGAAAGATTTTTTGTGTCTTTTAAAATTTATTGAGATTTGTTTTGTGGCTTAACGTATGGTCTATTCTGGAGAATTTTCCATGTACACTTGAGAAAAATATGTCTTATGCTGTTGTTGAATGGAGTGTTCTGTATATGTTTCTTAGGTCCAGTTGGTTTATAGAGTTGTTCAAGTGCTTCATTTCTTAATTGATCTTCTGTTTTGGTGTTCATTCATTATTGAAAATGGGGTATTTAAAACTCTATTATAGTAGAATGATTACTCTTCTTCAGTTCTGTTTAAATATACTCACTTCATATATTTTGGGGCTCTGTTGTTTGGTGCACTTATGCTTATAATTTTTTTCTTGATGATTGACCATTTTATCAATATATAATGCCCATTATCTCTTAGGACAATTTTTAATATAGTCTATTTTGTGTGATACGAATATAGCCACCCCCTGCTCTGTTTTGGTTATTAATAGCATGAAGTATCTTTTTGATCCTTTCAATTTCAACTTACATGATTTGTGTGTTTATATCTAAAATAAGTCTCTTATAGACAGTTATAGTTGGATCATTTTTTAAAAAAAATCCATTCTGCTAATTTCTGTCTTTTGATTGGAAAGTTTACCATTTACATTTATAATAATCACTGACAAGGAAAGACTTACCTCTGCTGTACTATTTGTTTTCTGTATGTCTTAAAGCTTTCCCTCCTCATTTCTTCTATTACTGCTGCCTTTTGTGTTTAGTTGATTGGTTTGTAATGACACCTTTTGATTGCCTCTCGTTTCCTTTTGTCTGTATTCTATAGATACTTTCTTTGTGGTTACCATAGGGATTACATGTAACATCTAAAGTTTTAAAGCTATAATCTTTATAGTTATAAAGTTATAATCTAATCAAATTGATACCTATTTCAACTGCATTCAAAAACCCATACAGCTCTTTTCCTGCCCACTTTGTTATCAATGTAACAAATTGCATGTTTATATGTTGTGTGCCCAATAACATAGATTTTAGTTTAGTTTTAGTAGGTTTTTATGCATTTGTCTCTTAAGTCCTGTAGAAAATGAAAAGTAGAGTTTACAAATCAAAATTATGTTAAAACTGGCTTTTGTATTTGCCTATTTATTTATATTTTCTGGTGATTTCTTAAAACAACTTTGAGTTACTGTCTAGCATTCTTTCATTTCAACCTGAGGTACTTCCATTAGTAGTTCTTGTAGGGTAGTTCTAGTGGTAATGAACTTTCTCAGCCTTTGTTTATCTGGGAATGTCTTAATTGCTCTCTCATTTTGGAAGGACAATTTTGCTGAATATAGAATTCTTGACTAACAAGTTTTTTTTCCGCTTAAATATATTATCCTTCTCCCTTCTGGCCTTCAAGGTTTCTGATGAGAAATCAGCTTATAATTTTATTGACGAGCCAGAGAGAACCCTTGTATGTAGTGAGCTTCTTCCCTCTTGCTGCTTCCAAAATTCTTTGTCTTTGGGCTTTGACAGATTATAATGTATCTTGATGTAGTCTCTGATTTATTCCATTTGGAGTTTTTTGAGCCTTTTAAATTTGTGGATTCATGGCTTTTAGCAAATTTGGGAAGTTTTTATCCATTATTTTTTCAATAATCTTTCTGCCCTCTTTTTCTCTCTCTTCCTTCTCAGACTCCCATAATGCACAAGCTAGTCTGTTTGATTATGTCATTCAAGTCCCTTAGGCTCTATTCACTTTTCTTCATTTTTTTTCTTTTGTTTATTAGACTTGATAATTTCAGTTGTTCTATCTTTAAGTTAGTTGATTTTTTTCTTCCTCTGCTAAAGCTGCTGTTAAAACCTCTCATGATTTTTCATTTCAGTTATTGTACTATTGTTAGGTAGATAGTCAGGATCGCCAGGCTCTTCTCGGGATAAAGGTTCCCTGTTTTGGTGCTGTTTCCAGCAATTGCTTTCACCTGTGAAGAAGTATAAGGGCGGGCACTCCATTTTGGTGTTGCCCTGCCCTTAATCCTATCCTAATGGATTATGTTATAACTGGAGAAGGAGGGAATGCTGTATCAATCTAAGAATTCCCCAGCCCAGGCATAATAAGATTTAGAAAGTGACCTAGAGTAACCTAATTAATATGCCAGTAGCTTGAATCTGCATTGTGGTTCACCCAGTCCAGGTGAGCTTTCTTAGAGGGAGCTTGTAATAGGCAGATGAAATTTTGAGGACACCTGTAGATCATTGGATAATATCCTACACCTCTCAAGAGCCCTCCTCCAGACTTGGCTAATAAAAGAAAACAATCCGAGAAGTCAGTAGAGAGTGAGTGGGTCAGTGAGTGAGTGAATTGGTCTGTCTTTCTCTGCTCACAGAGACAGACTCATTTTATTCTACAGTAAAGAGCTGCTCTTGTGAATCTGCTCCCTGCCTGAGTTTACTCCGTCTTATTGGTCTTGCTGGTGATTTTTCCAAGAAAGGAGCCAGAGGACCAGGATAATAGTTTGGACTTAACATTTTGGTATGTCTGATCATTCTTCGTCCAAGAGCACACCAAGAACCGAGGGCAGACGTCCACCCTGACGTCTTTGGTGCTGAAATCCGGGATTCTGATGCTTTTTAGCTCCGTGAGTTTCTGGTTGGTTCTTTTTCTAATTTCTGTCTCTTTGTTGATTATCTCATTTGGTTTATACATTGTTTTCCTGATTTCCTTTTTAAGATGGTTGTTTTAAAGTCTGTCTAGTAAGTCCAGTGTCTGGGCTTCCTCTGGGATTGTCAATTTATTTTGTTCCTTTGAATGGGCCGTTTTTTTTTCTCTTTTGTTGTATGCCTTGTGATTTTCTGTTGAAAATTGGGCATTTGACTGTTACAGTGTGGTAACTCTGGAAATCAGATTTCCCCTTCTCCAAGGTTTGCGGTTTTTTTGTTTTATTGGTTGATTGTTGAAGGCTATAGAAGCCCATTTGTCTTGAGACTTTCAAAAACTATTTTTGCAACAACTAGTCCATGATGTGTGTGATCATTGAAGTCTGTTCCTTTAGCTTGTGTTCAGTTCAAGTTTTCATAGAGATGTCCTCACGAGTTCTCCCAGTTCTTTGCAATTAGCTATGTGCTGGGATACTCCTTTATCCCTTAGGTAGGCTTCCTTTAAATGTAGGGATCTTCCTGAGGTGCAAGCCTAAGGTCTTCTCAGGTTTTTTCTGAGCATGGATCTTGCCTGGGCATGAAAATGACTTTCTAAATTCCCCTGTATACACAGTTGCTTTTGAATATCCTTATTTCCCAAAGAGTCTCATCCCATCTTCCCCTCAGGGCCTCACATGGTCTGTTGTATATCTACCCTTAATCAATTGTCCCAGGTGCCTGAGTCTATGGTTCCTTTGCAACTTTTATGAGGAGTGCCTGCTGCTTTTTCACCTATGTTTTTTTCACCTGTGTGATTGGTAAGGCAGAGATTACTAGCTATTCACCAAAATCAGTTTCCAGAGTTTCCAGTTTCATTTTCTTCCTGGGCATATAAACTACATTGCATTTCCCAGTCTCTCTTACAATTAAATTATGGCCATGTGACTGAGAACTAGTTCAAGACATGTACATGAAAGTTAAGTATACCACACTTCTGGGTGAATGGCTTGTTCAGTCTTTTAGAAATACCCCAGGCAGGATAGAGCAGCCATACACAGGAATTTGCAAATAAGGTCTGTTCTGCTCTGGTTTGTGGGAGGAAACTGGAAACCAGGCTTCTGTTGTTTCCAAAGCAAGGCCACTGCTGTGTCAGCAAAGGAGTAGGTCAATGACAGGTAAAAATGCTACAAAACTTTCTTGCTCTTTGTTTTCCAGTGCTCCAACAAAGTTAGTTCAGGCAGTTTCTGTTTTTTTTTTTTTTTTTCCCTCCTATTTTAATGTTTCGGTTGGGAAATGAAAGCTTGGAACTTACTATTCTACCATTTTCCTTTAACTTTATATAATTTTTAATATGAAAACCAACTGTGTTAGTTTGGCTAGTGATAGCTGACATAACAAACTCTCAAATTAAGTGGCTTAGCCAAATAGAAGTTTATTTGGTTTACCTAACAGTCCAGTGTGGTTGTTAGTGATGGTGTTAGAGGAGTTGTGGTTGGGGGATAGGAGTGTTTATGTGTTGGAGGTGGGGGACAGTGTGCTTCACATAGTCATTCAGAGACAGAGCTGAATGCCGCCTTTAACATGTTGCTTCTAAGGTTGACCTGGAGAACCTTTAGGGGAAAGGGAAAGAGAAGGATTGAGTTGGAGGTTGTGATGAAGTAGACCTGGAAGTATGGTACACCTGACTTTCATTTACATGTCTTGAACTAGTTCTCAGTCACATGGCCATATTTAATTGTAAGAGAGGCTAAGAAATGTAATGTAGTTATATGCCCAAGAAGAGGATGAAACTGGAAACTCTGGAAACTGATTTTGGTGAATAGCTAGTAGTTTCTGCCTTATCAATCACACACATAGCTTCCTTGAACTACCATGTTCTATTGAATCAGCTGTAAGACACACTATTATTTTATATACCATTAAGGAGGAAGGAAAAACACTACCAATTAAACTATTATACAGTGCTTTCTCTCAATAAAATTTGATTTCTTTCAGTGAATATAAAATAAATAAAACTTTGTCTTTTTCAATAAATATAAGATAGCAATTATTTTATATTTGTTGAATTATATTCTTTTATCACATATCATCTTTGAATATAAATTGAAAATATAAGTGAAATAAATTGGTTAAGGTATTCCTAAAATGTCTTTGCAGTCAGAGTGCAACTCTTTTCTGTCATTTTTTCTTTGTCTGTGTTTTTCCACAGAATATCTTTTCTGTGCAGTTAAGAGAGTTGGTGATATAACATTACCCAAAAATTGTGCTCTACTTTTGTCTGGGATTTTGTTCTAAACCACTGATACCTATTCGGCAAGTTTTTATACTGGCATTTCTTGATCTTACCAGATGGTGTTAATGAAAGTTTTCAGCCAATTACTACGACTCCTCTTTCCTCAAATGTTTGTTAAATGGATTGTTGCCTGGAATGTGGAGAGGTTGCAGTTGTCCAATTATATCATTAGAAATAATCAAGTTCTTATATAGAGAAAACTGTCACTACCACCAGCTCTCCAGCAGCAACTATAATAAATGCCTTTAATTGTAAGGCAGCTGCCAATTTCAGAGACGTTAAAATGTTAGGGGAAAAAAGGCATCTTAGAATTGAAGATATGTAGTATGTTGAATTTGTTTTGAAATTCATATTTTTATGTCTTTTAATGTTTGGGGTTTCCCCCCTAATGGTGCCTAGCTTAATCAAAATACTGGTTATTTAAATTTATTAAAATAATTATATTTTGGTTTACATCTGTAGTAGTTTGGAAAAAGATGATGTGAGGGCTAAGATGGGTGGAGGTATTCAGAGAGGTTCTGGACAAAAATCACTTAGATAAAGTAAATGCAGTTCCTTCAGTGGGTGGTAATGAGTGAGATGTTGTCTAATCTGTCCTTATGACTATTGAAATTCCTATTCTAAAATAATTTAGCTTTTATTAGATGGTCTTCCCTTTTCTGATTCCTGACAGTGTAATTTATCAATACTTCTATTGGTGATTGGAACACGAATGAGTTTTTTTCCTTAATGTAAGATAGGCAACTAAATGCAGATCAGTGTTCTATTTCTAATTAATTGATTAAATACAATAAGCCAAGTCATTCTTTGAAACACTGATTGGCATAGTGGGAGGATGGAGCTTAAGAATAGTACTTTTTTTCTTCGCAGATTTTACTCGCAAAATACTGTAACTTGATTTTCCTGGAGGCATAGTCTTCTATCTCTAATTGTTGGTTCACTTGGGTTTAGTTGGTGAAAGGACCACTATGAATTTTATTTTTAATAAAAAAAATAGTTTTACAGAAATGGCTTACCTTCCTTTTCTCCCTTTCTTTTTCCCCTTTTCTTTTTGTTGTTATTGACACAGTACTTGTGGCCTGACTCTTTGGAATTATCAAAATTTAATCAGTCAACTAAATGAGTTTTCTGAATTTTCTTTTTAGTAGTTCAAGTGTTCATTTCCGGGATTCTCTGTATACCTTTGGGGACCAGATTAAATAGATGAAGGATAGCCAATGTTTAGGAAGAGGGATAGGCATGGATATATCTTTTTCTTATTTTCTTCCACATACTCAAATTTAGGTGTCAGATTATCCAAGATTTGCTTGTCACTTCACCAGACATAGTGAATGTAACACTCCCAATTTAGTTTTGGCTACACATAACTTGCTATGGGATTTTAAAGATTGTTTAACTGTATTAATGGAATGCTATGACTGGTTTTTCATGTTTCATAAAAACATGTCTTTTTCCTAAATCGGGTTGTAATATTCTCCTAAATATTTCATGTGTCTCTCTCTGAGAGCGATCTCTCTAAATTCTTGTGTTAATACTATTTCTGACATGCTATATGAAGTACTTTTTAGAAGTAGAGTATGTAGTATCTCAATATGCATATGATTGTACTTTACTTTGACAGTGAAAAATTGCTTAAATGTGCTGACATCTGAATTGTATCTATAAATTAACATTTAAGGCTAATTTCTTAAAATGAACTCTAGTTACAAGTAAATAATGTATGACTTCTCTTTAAATGTTGTTTGTATTGATTAAACAATATTTTAAAAAGATAGGTTAAAATGAGCGGTATACTTTTATTTCAGGTCTTAATTATATTGTGTGATACGATATTAGAGTATTGGAAAACACTAGAGGTGGTCACTACTATACATTTATATCTCTGTTTATATTTTGTTGTATTTTTATAAAACAAAGGAATGCATTAAATCATGGTCATCGTAAAGCATTCCAAAGGTACGAAAACATATAGTTAAGAAATGATAGTCTCTCTAAATCCCCACTTCCAAACAGGTAAATACTGTTAATAGGTGATTGTCTTTCTAGACCTTCAAGCATTTTGTTTTAGTTTATTTTACTTAATGCAACATTGTGTCAGGTCTTGTTCTAAGCAGTAACAGATAGAAGGGAGTTATGAAGATCTAAAAACCCTATGAAGTAAGTAATGATGTTATGAGGAATTTAGTCTCAGAGAGGTTAGCTAATTTGTATAATCCCAGCCAGTCTGGCATTAGAGTCTGTGCTCTTAGTCATGCTACCTCTTATGCTTTTACAAATACACTGTTGTACATGCACTTATATGTAGTATTTTGTTAGTTTTTAGTGTAAAAACTGTTAGTGTTTTGGGGTTTGCTTTTTCTTAAAACTATATTTTGATCTTGTTATTTTTTAAATGGCTATGTATGTTTTACCATAATTTATTTAAATTTATTTACTGTAAATTATTTTATCCTGATGCACTCTTGGGTTTTTCCCCATAGTTTAAAAAGGTTGCAGTGACTGTTTGTAATCCTTGTGTATTTATGTGAGGATTTCTTGTGAGACAGATACCTAACAGTGAAATCGTTGGGTCACAGGCATTGCATATTTAAAACTTTGGTAAAATTTCCAAATTACTCTCCAGAATGGCTAAACAACTTATACACATACCAGTAGTGTATGAGTACCTGTTTTCTCATAACTTTGCCAACAAAAGATACAATTAATCCCTGAAATTTTTGCCAGTGGGGGTGAAAACTAGCAACGCCTTGCTATTGCTACTTGCAGTTCTGTAAAATACCTTATTTCTTAGACATTTGAATTTCTTTTGTCAATGATGTTCATAGCCTTTGCCCATTTTTCTATTGCATTGCCTGTTTTTGTGTTCTAACTTTGTAAATTTGCGGTATTTTTAAGTCGGTTGTTGAATACAATGTAAATCCACTGTTGAACCACTATATAGTGGTTCAGAATACAGGCTTGAACCAGACAGCCAGACTAAATTCTAGCTCTGCCACTTTGGGGATGTTGCTTAATCTCTGTATCTTAGTTTTTTCATTGGTAAAATGAAGTTAGTGGTGATATACCTCAAGAGGTTAGTTATTGTGAGGATTAAATGAATTAGCAATTATGAACAGCATAGAACTGTCTCTCATCCATAGTAAAGGATCTCTAAGTGCTAGCTTTTATAATTATTGCTCTTACCGTTTATGCTACCTTGTTATTAGCATGATTTTAAATTTTTAGTCACATGTAAGTTTTTTAAAAAAGTCTTTTGTGTTTTTGGTCTTACTAAATTAAGATTTTTCTCATGCTAACATTTTTAAAAAGAAAATGTTTTAATTTTTTTTCAAAAGCTTGGTTTATTTTTACTTTCAATTATCTGCATGGAATTTCTTTTTGTGTGGTAGGAGGTAGGTTGTCTTAGATATTTTTACCCAAATGGATATCTAGTTATCTTCACTGATTTAAAATGTTTTATTAGTCATATGTTAAAATTTCCATGTATGCAGGAGTCTGTCTTTGGACTCTCCATTATATTTCATTATTGCATCTGTGATCTGTTCTTGTGTCACTATGCCACTGTTATTAATGTAATTACTATAGTTTCTTTATATATTTTGATAATTTCTTTGGAGAAAATCCACTCTCCTCCTGTTTCAAAATTTTCATGGCTATTTTGATACTTTTCTAGACTGATTTTTAGATTCTGTTCTATTCATAGCATATTCATAGAATTATATTTGTATTCTATTAGAAAAATCTTGTCAGATTTTAAAAGGGTTGATACGTTTACAGCATTGAGGGTTCTTATCCAAGAATATCTTTCCAAAAATTAATAAATGTGGTGCCTGCATGTGGAGATAGTCAAACAGTATAGAAGAGCATAAAATGAAAAATAATCTTTCTCCTAGGCTTATTCCCCAAATCTGTAACCACTATTAGTATTTGTGTATATTCTAGAAATTTTTGTATTTATATGAATGTATATGTAGAATTTACCATTCCTTTTCTTTTATACACACAGAATCATACTCTTCTGTATCTTCTATTTTTTTTTCCACTTTATAGTCTATCATGGAAACTTTCCTTAAGAAATTCTGTCAATCTATTTCATTTATTTTTAAAGGCTTTGTAGTTTATTGTATGGAAGTACTATGATTTTATTTAATCACTACCTTATTGATAGTCATTTTGATTATATCATTTTTTGGTTTTGCAAGTATAACTAATACTATACAGTATTATAGTATATGTTACTACTATAGTATATATACTATAGTATATGCTACCTTGTTATTAGCATGATTTTAAATTTTTAGTCACATGTAAGTTTTTTAAAAAAGTCTTTTGTGTTTTTGGTCTTACTAAATTAAGATTTTTCTCATGCTAACATTTTTAAAAAAATGGTTTAAATTTTTTCAAATTTATATTTGTTTTTGTATTGTATGTGTTGTATATTTGTTTTTGTATTTTTGTTTATATTTGTTTTTGTATTCTTGTATGTGTTTATATCCATAAGAATAATTTGGATATATTTGTATATTTGTTTTTGTATATTTGTTTTTGTATTCTTGTATGTGTTTATATCCGTAAGAATAATTTCTAGCCATGGAATTGCTAGGCCAAAGGGTATGGCCATTTCAAAATGATAGATGATTGTAGTTTCCACTTTAAAAATGTTGAACTAACATTATATTCCCACTTTTAGTGTATGCAAATGTATATTTCCCAGTACCAACATTGGATTTTATCAACTGCATTTTGTTTCTACTGCTTAGATTGTTTTGCTATTTTTTAAATCATGAATGAGATTGAACCTATTTTAATAGTTACTAGCCATTTGTTTTTCTATTTATTATAACGACAGTAACCACTAACATTTGTTGAATGCTTACCATGGGCTAGGATCTGTTTGAAGTGGATTGCGTATTCATTTAATGAATTGTTTCCTCACATCAATTGTTCATTTTATTTTATTATTTCAGTAGATTAAGGGGGTACAAGTGTTTTTGTTACCTGGATGAATTGTATAATGCTGAAGTCAGAGTTTTTAGTATACCCTTCTCCAGAATAGTGTATATTGTATGTAATAGGTAAATTTTATCCCTCACCTTTTCCCATCCTCCTTTCTTCTTAGTTTCCGGTGTGCATTATACCACTCTGTAACTGTGTATACCCATCATTTTTCTCCCACTTACAAGTGAGAATATGTGGTGTTTTTTTCATTCTTGCATTTGCTCATTTAAAAGATGACTTTTTTCTTATTAAACTCTAAAGAGTTCATTGTACATTAAGAAAATTACCTTTAGTCATAGGTATTGCAGATTTTTTTGCATTTCACCGATTGTCTTTTTTAATGATGTGTGTTTGTGCATTTTATACATAATTTTACATTTTTATGTGTCAGGTATTTTATAATTCATCTTGGTCTTTTTAATTTTGGTTAAGCTTATTGCTAGGTACTTATTTAATAGTTTTAAAAAATTATGAATGGGATCTTCTTTGCTCCTTTAATTTTCTAATTGGTTATTGATGAGGTATAGGTAAGTGTTGATTTTTGAATACTTCAACTCTCTTGTTCTTCAGCCTTTTAAAACATACTTTTGGATTTTATAGGTAGATAGTAAAGGTTTCTGCACATGTTTTTATACTTACTTAATATTTGTACCTTCTGTTTCTTTTTCTTTTTTATTAGCTCAGGTCACCAGTACAGTGTTAAATAGTAGTGTTCATAGCAGGCATTCTTGCCTTGACTTTAATGCAACACATTCTTGTTTTTTACTTTATTTATGTGTTAATTAGTATGATAGTAATTTTATTGTTTAGGAGCACTTACTTTGAGGGAAAAGTAGTCTAGTAAGTGGACATTAGCATGAAGGTTAAGACCTAACTTTTACTTCAATGTATGATCTTGTGCAAACATCGTATTCTCAACTCTTTCATTTATATAGTGAGGGTGATTATTAACCTATAATGGAAGAGTCCTATAAGAAAGTTACTAGTAAAATATTATAGTCCACCTATTAAAGTGTCATTATTTGACAGGTTGCCATTTATTATTTTCAAGTGCTTATGGATATTTTATACAGGGGCATGAATTCTGAGTTGATGGGAAATTTTTTGTTTTGAATTTTGCTCCCTTGCTGATCTTAATGGTAATTTATGTTTCATGGGCATAATATAGAAAAATCTTATTCAAACATTTCATTTCTTTCCTGTCAATGCTTAAATTTATTATTCAGGAAAATAGAGGTGTTATATAGTACAGATAAACAAAATGGTTCATCACAAATCCATTTTTGAAATATATCGTTCAGACAACAGAGATTCAGTAGTGACTAAGACACAATTTCTGCCTTTCTGAATTCTATATGAGGTTAAATAGACTTTACTTGTCGTCCTAAGAGATTTATTAATACTAAAACTAGTATTTTAATAGTCTCCAGTTCCTAGTACAATGCCTGGAATATATTGGGTTCTCAATAAATTTTTGCTTAACATACTTGAACTTTAATGTTTATGAAATGTATAGATTGCTATAGATTCTCAATCAGTAGGTATGGGTTAGGGCCTAGGAATCTGCACTATTAACTAGCACTTCCTGTGGTGGTTCTCCATAAGTACAAAGAAAATGTTCCATGCATCTCATAGAAAGTCAGTTTGGGGTGAGGGGAAAGTTCATGCCTTACTAATGAAAACTTCCCTTTTATTTTCGACTTCAGCTTTTGGTTTAGGAGGAATCTGTATATTTCGCACAGTGGTGAGCCCCTTGGTAGCTACTTAGTAAATACGTGTTCATTACATAACTTGTCATAATTATAGAATTAGCTATTAATTTATGAATCTAGTGTTTTGTTTTAGGTTTGCAATTTTAAATGTATTTTTTTTAAAAACTGTTTTTAAACTGAATTGATCTTTTTTCCCCCTCCTCAAGATCCTTATTATGGCTTAAGTTCACAGAGCTTGAAAAAGTTAAGCATTTCAAATGTGACCTAAATTTTTTTTTAATGGCCAAAGTATAACTTTTAATTTAAAGTAGCTGGTTATATTCAAAGGTAGCTCGAGATGTGTAGGAACCTTCTTTGTATTGTAATATTATACACTCCTTCAACATATGGACAAATTATGAACCATAAAAACATGATTGCAGGTTTGTAGAATTTACTAGTTTTGGCATTATTTGGCCAAAAGAGAAATCATGATGGGAATTTAATCCATTATGAGGTTTCTATAAAAATCCTACAATTTAAAAATCCTTTTCGGTAATTAATAAAGTCTTCTTTCATGGAATTATATAATAGCTGGTACTAAATATTTCATATTGATAGGCTTTTAAATATTTGGTAATCTTAAGCGATACATTTTTTTTTGCTAAAGAATTTATCCAGCTCAAAAGAATGGATATTTCATTTCTGTGTTTAAATTAATGATATTGCTAACATATGTGAACAAATCATGTGTTGTGGGCATATGTGTTGGGAGTTAGTAACCATGGAGCTGAGGATTGAAGGTTAATAATAAGGGAATTAGAATTAAAAAGAGTCTTCCTGTTTATTTAACAAATACTTATAAAGCACTTACTGTGTACCAGATAATAATTCTAAGTGTTTTACAAATAGTAATTTAATCATTGCAACAACCCTATGGAATAAGTACAGTTATTTCACCTTATAACTAAGGAAACTGAGGCACAGAAAAGTTAAGAGGACTTGCCCAAGGTCACACTGCTGTTGAATGGCAAAAACCAAGATTTGAATGCAGACCTTCTATCCTCTTAACTTACCCTTTGTTAATGCTGCCTTTTGTTTCCCCAAAGCATCGCTAATGTGTAAGTTGCTGATGTGTTTATGTGTATGTCCTAATTATATTTGATTTTTGGAAACGTGTTTTATGCTGTGCCTTATATATAATTTTTATGGGTTATAATTCATAATGCCATGATGTTTGTTTTTAATTTAAACCACAAACAACTATTAGAAAAGGGTAAAGTTGTTGTGGATAATAAACTTGGCAGTATTTATTTACATTGTGAGAGAGAAGGCTTTTCCCCCCAAGTATATGTGTAATGAATACCAGTTTATAGAATTAAAAATCAGCCATTCGTTTATTTACATTTCCTTGTAAGTCTAATTGTGTTCCAAATTTGCACTTAAGATTTATTGAAAGTTTTCTTAAAAATCTCCTTCTTTAGAATTATTTTTTACCATTCACCATTTTTTTTGAGTTGGTAAAATGGACCACATATTGAACATAAACTATATTTTGCAAACTTTATCATTGTGCTCTGTGAACTTGCTTGTCAAACTGGAATACTAAGGTATGTATTCATTTTTACCAGGGAGTGTATGAAACTACACAATAAAAGTATTACATTTTTAGAGCATCATTGCTACTTGAAGATTAATGGTGGCATATTAAATAATTGCTCAGCATTAAAAAAAAAATTTCTGTTGGAACTAAATGATTCTCAAGAGGAAAAGAATCTCACAATAATGATAGACTACCCTAGAGACCCTGAAGGTTCTATCAGTTCATTCTGTAGAAAGGTTTCAGAAATGCATTTTAAGTCAGTTGGTATTGTTAACAGAAGAAACCCCAAACTCTATAAAATAGTTTAAAGAGGTTTCTTCTGAACTAATGTGTGTGACCATGGCCCAGGACCCGTGCCCAAGAACTCTTGGGCAAGTGGTCTGTCCCTAAGCAGTGGGTTTACGGTTTGGTTTTATACATTTTAGGGAGACAGCAATTATAGGTAAAATTATAAATCAATTCATGGAAGATATGCACTGGTTTATCTTGAAAAGGGAGAACATCTTGAAGGGTGGAGGTGGGGAGGTACTTAGAGGTGGGTTCAAAACTTTGATGACCTGTAATTGGTTAAAGAAATAAAGGTTTGTCTAAAGGCACAGAATGTTTTAACCTAGGAAGTCTGTTAATCAGAAACAAGCCACCAACTCAAGTGATCTGTTAAACAAATTGGCCTGCAGGTGATTTGACCTTTGCTCTGCGTGGCCTTCCTGCTAATAATTTAGTCTTTTATTGTCACAAAATCTGTTTTGTCAGTATTACGATCTGTGTTTTATCATTAATGTTTGGCAGTGGTTGTATCTAAACTTCAAAAGGGAGGAGGTATAATGAGGTGTCTAACTTCCCTCCCCTTTATGGCTGGGAACTGAATTTTAAGGTTTTTCTGGGCTCCCTCTGGCCTAGAGGGGGTCTGTTCATTCAGCAGGGGGCCTAGGATTTTATTTTAGTTACAATATCTTAAAAATTTGTGAACTTAGTGAACTGACCAACATAAAATGCTGGTCAATGAAGCTGAGAAAGAGCCCTTACTTTATCAGTCAGTCCATTTCTGTATTATCAACATAACAAAAGTTTAAAAAAATTGTTGGGGTACTGAAAAGAATCATGTTACCAATCTTATTTTTTTGGTTTTCCTTTGAAGTAAATCTTAAGTAAATTTAGGATTAATTTACAAAAGGATTGAATGTGGTATTTTTTTTAAATAACTTGCTCCTTTACAAATGTTCAGGGTATTCAGGCTTGCATATAAATAAAGCAGGAAAAATCAGTAGTCCACGGATGTTTGGTTTTTTAATACTATAAAACATCCCAGTAACAGGATTAAAAGGATATAAATCCGAAAACCTGTATAGCCAGTGTTTTTTTTTTAGGTTGGTGTATAACCAATACTGATATGATTGCCTTTTGTCATTCTAAATACTGAGATTAAGGCTTGAATGTGCCTTTTTTAAAAATTATTAAGTATGACCATTAAAACAGGAATCATTTGATTTGTAGAGTGACAGAAATGTATTCTGGATATTCTTTAGAATATCCAGATGGAAATTGTGGCACAATATTTTTTTATTTCCATGACTTCAGGAAAAAGGTAGGAGTGGGGGAGCATCTGGGGAACCTTTTGAAAAATAGAATAATTATCAGGATAGCAAATTAAATACAGTCATGTGTTGCATAATGGCATTTCTCATGATTTCTGAGAAATGTGTCGTCAGGCAATTTTGTTGTTCAGATATCACAGAATGTACTTAACAAACGAAGATGGTATAGTCTACCGAACACCGAGGCTATATTGTATAGCCTGTTGCTTCTAAGCTACATACCTGTACAGCATGTTATTGTACTGTATTGTACTGTAGACAATTATATATTTGTGTATCTAACATAGAAGAGGTACAGTAAAAATACATTATAAAAGATAGAAACTGGTATACCTATTTGGAGCACTTAACCTGAATGAAGCTTACCGGACTAGAAGTTGCTCTGGGTGAGTCAGTGAATGAGTGGTGAGTGAAAGTGACAGCCTAGTTGTATAGTGTAGACTTTACAGCCTCGTTGTACAGCCATTGTTGTATGGTGTAGACTTTATAAACACTGTACATTTAGGCTACACTAAATTGATTTTTAAAAAGTAATTGTGACATTATGGCAGTTATTAATATGATGTCACTAGGTGATAGGAATTTTTCAGCTTCATTATTCACTCATGAGCTTCATTATAATCTTATGTTGTATCTGTGGTACATCACTGACTGAAATGTGATTATGTGGCACATCACTCTAGTGTGCATGCTGTCCTAGAGTGTATTTTCTTTGTGGAATTTGCCATCCAATAGCAGAGAGAAGTATAAAACATTTTCTCTGAGTAGAAAATTAAATCAGAAAAAGTAAACTTTGTTCTTTTGGTTTTAGTGCCATTCAGACTTGAGTGAAGTTAAAAAAAAAAAAAAAGGAGCAGTTGTTAGAATTGGTTTTTAGGTTTTCAGATTCTTATTCTAAGTTTCCTGATTTATCACTATGCTCATTGCTCATCCAAACGTGTTTAATTTACCTCATCTGTAAAATTGTAGATTGCAAACTTCCAGTAATGTGACTAATTTTCTAACGAATGTGTTTATGATTGCGCCATTGAAATCTACTCTGGGTGACAGAGTGAGACCTTGCCTCAAAGTGTATTTAAAACAAAATTTTGCATGATGAAAAAATTGCTAACTTCTATTTTCAAATTTTTTGTGCTTTAGTAATGAACCAAAAGTGGGAATTAAATAGTTGGAGCTTTTTTTTTTGCTTGATAAACCGAAAATTTAGGATATTTGATAGTAAACATTTGAGGCATCTCTAAGGAAGTGCTCTTCAGTTTTCTGTTCTTGCTATTTTGGAGGAGAGAGCTTTTGAGGATATAATTTCTGTGATATGAGAAATACTAAGCATTAAAACATTTATGGCAAATACATGATAGCAAGGTGAGTCCAAATTGCAATGGGAAAAAAGTAGGAATAAAAAAAAATCCATAGCAGCTCTGGAAAACAGGAAAGGATGTAGTCAATAAACCAGAAAATTGTCAGGCTTTCTAGAAAGATAAAAGGCTGTCAAGATTAGGTTACTGGAAACAATTAACACTGAACAGCTTGAAATGCAAATAGGGAAAACTATCGGGTTTCTGAGTAGAAAAGTAGACTTATGTAACAATTCAGAACTTCACCTACATTAAGACGATAAGGCTAGGAGCATAGAAATGGCCATGTGAGCAATATCAGGGTAATCAGAAGAATCTGGAATCAGTAAATCTTAAAAATCTGTCTGCGGCTCTCTCTTCTTTACCACGCTAACGGCAAAGCCTACCCACAAAGATCCATAGCCTTCCATTATGGGCTCCATGGGGTTGGGGGAGACTCTTGAGGGAAATAAAGCAGTGACCTGCATCAGCCATCTTTAAAAAGATGAAGACAATGAAGAAACACAAGCTATTTGAGGAAAATTAGCAGGGCAAAAGACAGGACTTGTACTAAAACATGCAAACCAAATAACTCAGAAATGGAATAATCAATATAGAAAATAATAGCAAGCTGAAAATTCCTAGTTAGACTGGAGAAGATATTGTATTGAGAAAGGAACAATGAAAAAAGTTCTTGACAATTAAAAATATAATTGCCAAGATATCAAAATATAGAAGGTGCTAGAATTTATTCCAAAGCTATTCTCAGAACATTTGCTGACCTAGAGGTTTGCAGTTAGGGGTCACATGGGTTTGAGGAGAGAGGTCTTTGGGCCTTCACTATATGAGAAGTTAGAATTGAGACCCTTGTAGTAGAAAAACACATTCAAAGTGTTTTTTTTTTTTTTATATATATTATCTTAATAGTTAACACAGAAGACTTTTGTGACCCCAGAATATGTGAGGATGTCTCTCCACCAGCAAGAAAGCAATCAGTTCTGCAGTGGGTATCCGTTGGGTTGTCCTGCAATTCAATTTTGACATTATCTACCTGGACATAGCATCAGATTCCACAGGTTGAGGGCTCAGTCCTACAAAGCTGCCCTCCATTTCTGATGCGCATCACAAGCCCCAGGTTATTTTTGTCTGTGCTTCTGCTGTAAACTGGGGATCCCATGACCCCCTCCTTGAGTTTGATTAATTTGCTAGAGTGGCTTACAGAACTCAGGGAAACATCTTTATCAGTGTATTGTAAAGGATACTACAAAGGATATAGATGAACAGATGGATGGGGCAGGGTATGGGAAGAAGCACAGAGCTTCCATGCCCTGCCCAGGTGTGTCACCCTCTAAGAACCTCTACATGTTCAGCTATCCAGAAGCTGTCCATACCCCATCTTCTTGGGCCTTTTATGAAGATTTCATTGGATAGGCATGATTGAAGCATGGACAACTGTGTAGAAATGTGATTGGACAAAAAGGGTCTGATCTAATACTAATAGACTGAGTGGGAAAACCCAGCAAGACCTATCTGTTCAGATTCTTCTTGGTCTGTCTGTATAGCATTCCTTTCACCAGGGTATGGAGAAAAACCTTTTCTGCAATGGGAGAGAATTTCTTTATGGCTAGCTGAAAGATGGAAAGGTGGGGAAAGATTCCTGCCTTGGGGAGAAAAAGGAGCAGGTGAAAGGAAAGCAGGAGAAGGGGAGAGATCCGGTTTGCTGAGGCCTAAAGTGCCCCCAAATTATAACAAGGGCTGTGGGAGTTCTAAGCCAGTAGCGGTGGCCGAAAACATATATATATCTCTTAATATATCACACCTACGTAAAGCCAAGATTCTTCAAGATAAGGCTTCAGTGAAAAGGAGCCTAGAAAATTAAATTTGCCTTCCATCAGGGAGATATCATCAAAGAAGTTTACTTCTCTTGGCCTCTGGGTGTGAGGCTGAAAAGTCACCACCAAAAATTTGTGACCATTAGCCTGCCTTCATGAGGGTATGGGATTGTAATTTATACCACCTGCCTAGTTCAAGAAACTGCAGACAGAGAAAATTATTTAAAAATAGTCAAACAAATGTTGGTAGTGCTATAAAGTACCTAACAGAAACAAAAGTTAATACTCTTTAGAGGGATGCTCCCTCAAGGTATGCTTGTCGATAGAGCTTCAGTGAAGTGTTGTCATATGCCAGGTTTACAAAAATATGAGAAAATCAGCAATCATGAGCAAGGGTAAGCAGGAAAAACAAACAGCAGAATTAGACCTGTGTGAATGTCAGATATTGAAATTAGGAAGTAAGAGTATGAAATACGTATGGGTAAAATGTTCAAAGAATTAAAAGGGGGAATTAAACATATGAACAAGGAGCAAAATACTGTCAAATACCAGGAAGATTTGAAAAAGAATCTAATAGAACGTATAGCAATGAAAAGAATAATACTTAAAGTTGAAAAACATTGAATGGATTAAGAATGACTGAGAATTTTCCAAAATTAAAGGATGTGAATCATTAGACTTAAGAAGTATGATGAATCCAGAGGAAGAAAAATAATTGGATAGTAGTAGAAACTAAGAGACACTTAAAAGCAGCCAGAAACAGATTATCTACAAAGCTATAGATACTAGACTGGTAACAGACTTCTAAACTATAACAGTGAATGGTAGAGGTCATAGGCTGTCAAATACTAAGAGAAAACAAATGTCATTCTAGAAATACTAAATAGCAAAATCATTCATAAACAAGGATTTTGAAATAGATTTTCAGAAAAACATCAGATTTTTAAATAAGTCTGACTACACTGTGTTGCTGAGCGTGTGGAACAGTGAGAACTTAGACAGTTGGCAGAAATATAAACAACTGCTTTCAAGAGTAATTTGGCAATATCTAGTAAGTTTGAATGTGCATTTCTCCACTGACCCAGGAATGCTACTTGTGTTTGTATATGTATACCTGCATATATCTGTTTTGACCGTAATATACTGAAATCAAATTTTCAGGAAACAAAATTTACCCTTTCTATTATACATGCAGTCTATTTTGATCTATCCATGTGCCTTGTTACTTCTTTCTTTTTCCTTTTTCTCTTTACTCCCCACCACTTTCTCACTTTTTTTTAAAAAAGCTGTTTGTGGCCCTGCTCCACTAATGTGATTTTATTCATGGGGTATGAAGTACAATTTTAAAAACTCTGCCTTAAAGAACTCATACATAAGTGCAAAAAGAATATGGGTGGGTAGGGATATTCATAGCAATATTGTTTGAAAGAGTGAAAAATTGGAAGCCCTTGGAAGCCCTAACAAATGGAAAATGTATAAATGAACTGTGGTATATACATGTAAGGACTTTAAACTAGAAATCATAATAAATCAGTGAATTATGATGCCCATATTCAATGAATACACTTACAGATGTAACGTCTATAGAAGGCAAGTTGCAGAATATATAAATATGATATTTATATGAGGTTTAAAAATGCAAAGCAGTACTATGTTTAGTTTTATGGGTATACACATATATAAAAACTTATAAAGAAATCCATGGAAATGATAAACACCAGATTATCTCTGGGAGGAAAAGAAAAGTATTTCTGTTATCTAGATAACGTTTTTTTCCTTAAGCTGGGTGGTGGCTACATTGGTATTTATAAATAATATTTTTTATTCCTTTGTATATTTAAATATTTTACAATAAATTTAAAAAGATGGAGGTAGCAGTAATGACAGTCAAATTGAGATTTCTCTCAGAAAGTAGAGCAGAAAGAGTTGAACGTTATGAGAGAGAAATTTGAGGCTTATAGATCCAGCAGATCAGTATGTGTGAAATAAGAATTCTAGAAGCAAAAAAAATACAACATACCTAGCGGAAGCAGTAGATAATAAAATAGTAGAATACAATTTTCCTGAGCTGAAAAAAAGCCTTATAAGACATACTGAAGTCAAATTTCTAGTTAAATCAAATATTTGGTAAAACTTTTGAGTTTCAAGGATCAAAAGAAAATCAGGATAGAGAAAACAGACCCTACCCTAAAAAATAATCAGATTTGATTTTTCTGATGCAGCACTAGAATGAATAATAGTGGAAGAATTCCTAAAGAATTCTGAGATAGAAATATTATTACCCTAGAGTTCTGTGCACAGCATAGCTATGCTTTAAGTATAAAGGCAAAATATGTTCTTTCTAAAGGACTAAACTATAACACTTAAAGATTTAAATAAGTGAATATATTGTTTGGAGGTTCTTAAGCAAAATGAATCAGAATAGAGAATTCTGGACCAAAAAAGATAGGAATATATTAAACATTGATAAACAAAAGCAAACAATAAACCAAAACCCAATTGGTGAAACTTAAAGGTTAAATAGGAAGAATTGTTAATAATGTACTTTGAAGTGTAATATAACTTTAGACAAAATATTCCTAATGGAAGACATGAAAGAAAATGACAACTGGGAAGTAAAATTCTAGATGATTTAATGCAACTTGTGCTATAGCAAGTGGGGGTTGGGTGAAGGGAGAAAGTAAAAGAATACTATGCATAATATACTATGCAAAGAATTTCTGCATTTGCAGAATGCAGTTGCAGGAGTACTTGATAGTTCTTGATACTTTTAAAGAAATATAAACTGAAATACGTGGTGAAAATTTGAGGAGACTTTTGTTAAAAGAAGGTAAATGATCAGCTCTCCCAACCTTTCCCATATCTGTTTGAAGGGACTAAAAATGTATTTACAAATAAAAAAATCCTGTATCAGCATTGGGTAGTAAGAAAGGTTGACACTGATACAGCAAATTTTGTGACTATAGAAAATAGATGGAATGAGAGGGGCAGGGAAAAAAGAACAGAAAACCACAACTGAAAGTGAAAAGTTCTTGAAGATTTCAAGAAACACTATTCCTGTTAACAGTTTCAAAGGATTGGAAAGGAAAAGGGTTGGTAATCATCAGACTAATTAATTTAAAAACTGCCTGTAGCAGCTAGGCTCTCCCCTTCCTCATTCATGCTGAATGATTGTCAGCAAGGGTATTTGTCTCAAGGATACAGTCATGGCTTCTGTACTGCAGATGATGATTCTGGAGAAGGCTTCTGTGTATGTTGGGCTTGGGAAGAGTATCAGAGCAGTGCCTGAGAACTCTACCAATAACACACAGAAAAAGGAAAGGAAAGATAGTTCCACCTGTATGTAATATACTAAAACATACTACCCCAAAAGTAAAGCCTTCATTATGTTGGCAGTCTTGGGCTACCAGCCCATACTCTCTTTTATGACCACATGCTCTAAATTAAAACATGCCTCTTGGTATGTTCCATCCCCTCACATTGACCCTGAAATCAGCTCTCTTATTCAGGGAAGAGGCATTCAGAGAGGGAGAGACCCATAGATCTATAAGAGAAACCCAGGCCAGTTAGTTCTGGAACAGCATTCACAAATTTGGCCATCAAAGACAACCAGAAAACCAACAATACAAAATAGTAATGAACTTAAGGGAAGAACTGATCCTTGGAATATGGGAATGATGCAAGAAACACATGGAACTTAAATCAAATTTGTATCCTCAGAGATTTAAGAGGATAAAATAGCTAAAAAACCAAATCAGGCTATTCTGAAAGAAGCAATATGTGGAGATCTTAGAAACAAAAAACCTATTTGTTAAAAAAAAAAGAAGGAATGAAACTGAATTAATGATTTAATAGTGAAGTTGAAGAAACATCATAGAACCTGAAGATAAAAAGATGGAGATGGAAAATATGGGCAAATGTTTAAGTGACATTTGGGCACGGAACCAGGAATTTCAATCTTCAAGGGAGATAGGAGGAGGGGAGAAAATAAAGACATAATAGAGCACAATACCTAGGTGCCATGGAGTTGTATATACATATTTAAAAAGATGAGCACAATTGATATATACTGCTATGGAAAGATCATCAAAATATATGAAGAAGCCAGTTGTGAGAACAGTATGTGTAGTGATCAAAATAACATGCATGTTCGAATGTGCAAAAGAGAAATTGAAAGAACATGAAATAGTAATGGCTACATTTTGAAAAAAGGGTGGAAGAATGACAGAGGAATTCTTTTCTTAACATATAATGTTTTGTAAGGAGCATATTTTAATTAAAAAATAAAGAACTAAAAGTTACATTATAGAGGAAGGGAGGAGGGCAACGTGTGAAGGTAGCAGTGGTTACCTAAACCACTTTAATTTAGAAGCAGTTTCAAGCCTATAGTTTTCTTTATAACATGTACTTTTTTGTTACTTCTTAGCAACTATCTCCTTCCTTTACTATTCCTAGATTCTCACAGAAGTATGTTTTCACATTTCTCTGCACCTTTTTTACCCAGAGTATGGGGATGGGGGTGGCTATTAATTCCTCATTGCACATGGATTTTATGAGAGGTGATATAAATGTGGGTAATACCTTAAATATCTTTACATTCTAGGTATTGCTTTATTAATAGAGGAATAGTATCAATCCAGCATCTTTTGTGGAATGAGTCAGCATATAAATGAATTAAAATAATGAGTGGTAAAGAGAAAAACAAGGAGAATGACATATTTAAGTCAGAGATGTTAGCCTGGTGGGTTTTTGTTTTGGGTTGAGAGGAATTGCTCAATGTCAGAATAGTAACATGTGATATAATCACAGAGGTGTGAAATGGTGTTCTGGACCACTTGGAAGGCCCTATCCTTTTTGTGAGGAGATGGATATGATCCTTGGTTTCAATATGCCGCATCTACTATAAACTTCTGAACCCTCCACCATCATTCAGGATGCATCTCTAATGGTTGAAGAAGTGGTGGAGGATGGCATGGGACAGAGTGCCTGAGGATCCTTGACTGGGACAAGTTATGGAAAGAAAATCTTACAGGTATTCTTCTTACATATTTTACTTGGTTGCTGTGTTTTTATTGGATAAAATAGTTCTTTTTCTGGAAGGAGTGGGTAATGGTGGTGGTGGGGAATGGGAGATGGGAGGATTGCAGTGGAGCAGTGGTCTTGTTTTTCAAGGCTAGTAGAAGAATTAGGAAAAATATCAGCATCTTTCTGTCTTCTTTATTTTTGTGTTCATGCACAACTTTTGCTGTCATCTTAATAAAGAAGATGTATTAGAGTTCTTGAATTATAGACTCATTTATATGGTAATACGATTCACCAGGAATATTTAGGTATACAGCATGCTGACATAATAGTCTTAGCTATCAATAAGTCTTATAAACCAATGGAAAGTGTTGAGACTTGTGGATTATATTAAATTTCAAATATTTTGAATATATGCTTAAAAATCTCATTTGTAATTAACTTGTTGATTATCTCTTCTTTGGTCATGTTAATTGACTATTTAACCATTTGGCACTCTAATTTATTTCTCAGGCATGAAGATTTTGTTTAACACTGTTTTGCATTTTAATTAAGTAGTTAATTAACTGGAGCTCCTTAAGTCTTAAGTTCTTGATTTTTCACTAGAATATCAGAAACTTAAGTGCCAAGAACTCAGAGAATAGCTTCCAAGACAGCTCTAGTCCCATTGTGGCTTAAAAATATTGCAGAAGGATTTTTTTTGCAAACCATATGTCAGGGAATTTCTTAGAGGTTCTAGAAATTCTGTATTTGAGGTTTTAGAAATGATCTCTTGGGTTATATTCCTGATAACTGATAATTCTGTTGTGATTTTTAAATGATAACAGAAGTATGCTTGGGTATGTGGGGGAAGTTGTTTTTGGAAACTTAGAGCAGTTAGAAATTACACCTGTAACAACTCTATTAAGTGGAAGTATTAACATAAAATTCAACATAAAATTGGCCTAGGTAAAGTAAGTGAAATGAAAGTGTATATTGGTAGGTTTTTTTTTCTTTTTTGTTTTAATGAAAATAAGAAATGTTGCTCTTAAGAGGGAATTTTGTATTATTTTCTCTTCTTCTTTCTTTTTTTTTTTCTAGCTTGGGCACTAGGAAAAGAGCCCTTTATTTCATCTTGTCTTCCGGTCCATTTTGAATCAAGCAAGACCCCTTGAAGACTCCTTTGAGAAGAGTCTGTTTTGAAGAAGGAAAAACAAATACTGTTTGAGAGAAGGCAAACAGACAAAAAGGGTGATAGAAACGTGTATCTTGTGTATATATAACACTGAGAGACCTTCTAGAGTGAACATAGAGAACTGAGCAGTAGTAAATTAAGGAATGACTGAATCTTGTGGGTCTTGATGGAAAAATGCTGATTGTCTTCTAATGTGGAAAAACAGTTAGTACTTCAGTCCTAGGACTTTTTGTCTCTGCTGTGTGCAGTTATCATAAACCCTTCTCACATTCAGAACCACCCCTTTGTCCTTTGTGAATGATGGCACTCTTGCTTCTATTTCAGCAGTGCCTCCAAGGATGAATGAAAATATATAGCATCTGCCAAAACCTAAAAAATACAGTCCATTTATTTATCCCTAGAGCTTTGTAAGGTACTTCTCTTGCATTTTAAAATTCTTTAGTGCTTAAAGCCAGCCACTGTGGGATTTTGTAAAAAATATTAGTTTTTCAGGATGAAGT